>MKEJ01068187.1:0-10383 GCA_001753735.1 Embelia ribes | reverse complement strand
TTTTTTTTGTGATTTTACTCTTGTATTCATACACAAGATGTGATTTTGGTTATATTTTTTCTATTAGTTAATGGATTAATTTTTTGTTTGTGTAGTTTCGTAGATTTTTTACTCTTGATTTGGAGAGGTATTTCCTACGTTATATCCTTATGTTTGTTGTGTTTTTATTATTTTGTTCTAATTGTTATTTATATTGCCTCGTCAAGTTTATAGAGAATACAAGAATGATCTTGTCGAGTTTAATTGTTCTACCGTGTATTACTCGATAAGGATATATGCGATTATGTTTCCAACAAGTGGTATCAAAATTGGGATATAGCTCTTATGTGTGATTGATACCAACAAGTAGCATTAGAGCTATTTTTTTGAGTATTATATCTGAAAATTCTCATCAATAATTACCAACAAGTGGTATCAAATCTAGAATAGAACTCTTGTTTGTGTTTAATACCAACAAGTAGTATTGGAACTTTAATTTTGTTCATTGGAATTTTAAGTTTCTACATAAATGTATGAGCAACAATAAGATGGAATTTGACACAAGATGCACAACTCTTTAGGTTGGTTACAATAATTATTTGGAAAATGTTCTTTTGAAGGGATTAATATTGCACCGATTTGAGTTCACTATTTTTTATAGACTTTGTGTTGAAGATAAGGTCACTTGGTTAGCACCACTAGTGATATTTTTTTCTTGAGTGCTTCACTTGATGTTTGGTGTTTCTTCATTCGCTATTGGATTGAGTATTGCCACCGTAGAATGGATGAAGATTTGGGTTGCGAAGATTGTTGCCAAATGGGATTGTTGATAGGTGTTGTATGTCCACTTTTGTGGGGCCATCTTGTTAGTATTTCGAGCAATTTGACGAATTGTTGGTGTTCGTTTCATGAAAATCAGCTTTTCAGGTTGTTGGTAATTAGTGATGAAAACCGGTTGTTGCAAGTTACTGGTGCTCATTTGAAGAAAACCAAGATTGTGAGTTATTATAATTCTGTGGGAGAAATTATTTTCCAAGTTTGTTGGTATTTGTGTGATAAAACCCAATATTGCGAGTTGTTTGAATCTTGGGAATGAAAGACCAATTGCGATCCGAGTTTTTGGAACTAGTGAAAAAATAACAAACTTCTGGATTTGCGAGTTGTTGGAGGTCGAGAATAAAACAATCAACTTTAATGATTTGTTTGGTGTCATGATTGATACATATCTCTCCTACTTGTCGGTAGGGGGAGATTTGTTGAGAACATCACCAAGTAGGAGGAGTTATGTGTCCAACTTTGGGGATTGGTGTCCTTAATTGAAAGTAATAGAAACTTTCTTGTGCAAACTTGAAATTTGAGTCCTTATTTGATAGTTAGGAAAAACTACGAGGACCAATATTGTAATTTTTCTAAGGGTTTAATGAAAAACCTTTGTTTTGTTTGCTGGGCTTTTTCCTGGAAAAAATTGTGCCAGCAGCGGCAGCTTCATTATTTGCACTGCTTTGGTGATTTTTTTAGATCGCTTTGGATTTATTATCTTTGCATAAAAATATACAAGTGTGAACTTTTGATATTTTTGTGGACCTCTTCCCCTACGGGGAGATGTGTTTTGTAACATAATGAAAATTTCTAATTAATTTTTTATTTTACTAATATGATTACGTATTGCATTTATCATGTTAGTAATGTGTAGTACGTCTATGACATAGTGTTGTTTGTGTATGCATTGTTTTATAGCGTGGTTTATATGTAACGGAGTTGCGTTGCAATATTGCAGTATTGGGTAGCATGTATTAAACGAATGTATATAATGAGTATGTATATATGTATTTATGCGAGTAGTATAATGTATAATGTACAAGTATTAAATATGATATATATATATATATATGTACATTATATG
Organism: Embelia ribes; assembly: GCA_001753735.1. Taxonomy (NCBI): domain Eukaryota; kingdom Viridiplantae; phylum Streptophyta; class Magnoliopsida; order Ericales; family Primulaceae; genus Embelia; species Embelia ribes. Next base: position 8,501 of record MKEJ01068187.1, on the reverse strand, counting down.
TTTCAAATGGTTGTTAAAGTCAACAATGGTAGGCTATAGAATAGGGGTTCGGAAGGTGTTTGACGAACCCCAAACGTCGGACTGTCAGTGAGAATTCTATACTGAGAGGGGTATTTTGCAGCCTAAGTTGGTGAAATTTGGGAAGAGTTTTATTGCCCGACAGGTCTTTGACTACGGACAACCGACTTTAGGTTGCCAGACATACTGGCGTAAGAAAAAGCACTTTTTGCTTTAAGTCTTTTTTCTTGTTACTTTTGGCATTCCACATTTTGGCACGAAAATGTTAGAGGGAGAGAGAATGGTGTCGGGTGGAGACCTCAATTTTCTTCGATCATTCCAACAAGGTTTGATCTACCTAGAGTTGTTGTACGCAAGATTTAAGTGTATATTTAGCTTCCTCTTTACGTTATCTTCGATTTGAGGTAAGTCACGCTTTCTATCTCGTTCATTGGAGATATCTCAATTTTTGTGCACTTATTGTACATTAAAACAAACTTCATATTCTTGTTCCTTATCTCGCGTAGTTCATTTCCTTTATGTGTACATAGTGATTGGCGTTCATATTTTAGATCAAATCACGAGGTGAAGCGGAGTCATATTGGAGGTTTGCTAGCATAGTTTCACACGGACATCTTCTTGTAGTGTGTGAGGTACGAAAATCAACAAGCTATAATATAAATTAGAAACTACCATCGTATGTTGGCATGATGGATACGTCTTGAATGCGTAGTTGTATGGAATTGTTTATGTAAATTTCTCATATGCATAGATAATAACCTGATAAATGTGTAACTCTAAAGTCATGTTAAATGCGTAGTTAATAATATGTTCAATGCATAAGCATTGAATTCATAGCGTGACATAAACTTATTTTTTGAAAGCGAAGTTTTAAAAAGAAATGCATTGATTTAAAAGGCGTAGTTTTGAAACTGAAAGGAAATTCTTTTTATCATAACATGTGTTGGCATAGTCTTTTTCCTTTCTTTTCGGGATATAAAGTATTGAATTTTATAAATGCATAGAAAGTAATGAGACTTACAACCTTACTATGAAATTTGAAAAACCTGACCAAGGATTATTCCATTGATCGTATCACAAAGCATGTGGCGGATCAATTAAGGCGTGGTCGCATCACAAAGTGGGTGCCAAATCATAATATTTTAAAAGTGTAGATATACTAATCTAAATTTTATAGGTATTAACATTGGCATTGGCATTAGCATTGGCATTGGCATTGGCATTGGCGTAGTCGCGTAGTAGCATTGTTATATTGGTGTGCATTCTTATAAATGTTATGCATTCATGATTATTATTACATTCATGATTCATATTATATTATGCATTTTTATAAAAATTCATTCATGTCATTCATATAGAATAGTCACTATTTTATTATAGAGTTAATTGGCTAACTGTATATTTTCCATTTCCTTTTCTATATATGCGTAGTTTTGTAGGTGCGGAGGCGGGTACCAAGTATCAGTAGATATTGGCAGCATTATTGTACATATTTTTGGCGATGTTGTAGTAATGCAGACTTTCATCATACTGTTGTTTATATTTGGCATAGGCGTACTCTGATAGCGACGTATTTTATAATATGTTGATGTCGCGATGTCGAATGCATAGATATGTTCTTACCATTGTTCTCGAGGCAAAGAACATATTTATAACTTCTATATTCTTTATTTTTGTCAAGCTATTCACTTAAGCATTGTATTTTGTAAACTAACTGTTTATGGCGTTGTATATATTTTATTTAAAGTTGGCGCTGGCTTTCGTCCTTTCTTTTTAGCGTAATTCTTTACTTATTATTGTTATTGATGCGAATACTATAGAATGTGTGTAGTATTGTCTGCAATACGATTAGATGCTATGGCAAGAATGAATAGATGAAATGTTCTTTTCATTTTTCTTTTCTTTCTTTTTTTCTTTTATTTATAAGCTTACGCTTCCGGATTTTTCGGGATTCGAAGCGTGACAAGTTTTGCCTCTCCCGTAGTAATTGGTAGGGGGGTTTCAATATTGGTTCTTTATGGGTACTCAAATGGTATTGGGAGTTATTAATTGCTAATAATAGAGGAGAATATTTTTGGTATTTATAGAGCAATAGTTTGTGGAGATAAAACTTTGTTTTTGGAAATAGACCGTATAAATCTTTGGTGATTGAGAAATTGTCAGTTGTTTCTTTGAGTTATCTATTAGGCATCAAGATTTTTTGTTTGGGTGTATTCCTTATTGATTTATTTTGTGATTTTACTCATATATATATATTTGAAGTTATATTCCTCGCATATATACGAGGTGATTTTGGTTGTATTATCTCTATTAGTTAGTGGGTGGGTAGCTTTGTGTTTTTTTTAGTCTCGGTGTGGAGAGGTTTTCCTCACGTTATATCCTTGTGTTTGTTGTGTTTTTGTTATTTTGTTCTAATTGTTGGTTATGCCGTCTCATTAGGTTTACACATAATATATGAACTACCTTATAGAGTTTGATTGTTATGCTCGACAATTGTGGTATGCGTTTTTGGTTCCCAAGACATACTCATGTAAGCTTTGATACAGAGACCAAGTTTTGGCCCTGATGAGAACACGAATTCCATTCAAAGAAAACTACAACTGATGAAACACAATTATTTAGTTTTACTTTTTAGTTTGTATTCCAAATATTTTATAAATAATAAGAATATTATTGGTTGGATTTATGAGTTGTACCAAAATTTCCACAATCTATCGGTATGTCTTTCTCGATGTTACACTAATGACAGAAATCAACGATAGAACCATCACATAATCCCAAAAAGTAAGGGACCATCACAGAATCCCTACAAATTTGGAACGGTCACAGAATCCCAAGGAATTGGGTACCATCACAGAATCCATGCATATTATGGGACCGTCTCAAAATTTTAGAGAATTAAGGATCATCACAGAATCCCTGTAGACAATGGAACCATTACATAATCCTATAGAATAAGGGATCGTCACAAATTCCCTGCAAAACAATCAATTCATCCTTCTACACAAATCTGATATGCAACCTACCTTACACACTTATACCCACCACTCAAGCCATTATACAAAATTTCCAAACAACGAGAGTCCCATATCTTATGCTCAAGATATTTTCCAAGTATCGAGAATCTCTTACCTAATACAAAGATGTATTTTCTTTTACTCATTTACAAATTATCATTTTAAGAATTTATAGGAGATATATTCCAAACTCAATTTCAATCCGATTTAGCAAACATACCTCAGGGTAATTATCAACCAATGACAAGACATGCTCAATACATATTCACGCATACCAAAATTTCAAGTTTGTTATTTGAGTCGTCGTGTTCTTGCCAAACCCCACCACCATTCATATAAGTGTTTTATTTGCCAACTCGATATTCAAATTTCTTGACACAATTTCTATACATTGAATAATCTCCATAAATCTTCCTTCTAAGCAAAGTTACTATTTTCTTTGCGAAAACACTTTTGGTTAGTACTAATAATTCTCATTATATTATAAACATACATATGCTCCAAGCATTATAATTTTAAGCTAAATTTACTTATCTCATTTTTCACAAACATATTATTCGGACCTTGGCAAAGTATACATACTATACTAGTACCAATATGAAATTATTTACACAAAAATTATACATAAAATATGTAAAACCTATCGAGAGGCCTGCTACCTATAACTAACCCATACTTGATATTTTCCTCGCAAATTTACAAGTTTTAGGTTGATTCTCTTTGACACACTGTGCTATAATGGAAGGATGTCATCTAATCCCTCGTTCTCGATTCTCAAAAGGGCTCTACAACTTAATCGTTGTCAAAAACACAGTAGCATTGGTTCCTAACACTAGTATAACGCATGCACACTCTCACACTTAGCAAAGTTTGGTGTCTTCTTCCTCTTTTACTTTCTTTCTATACCAACTCTTGTGTGAGTGTATTCTAAAGTTCTGGGGAAGTTCTAGGTGTTTGCCCCAAGAATTTGCGGCATACATATGTGTAACACGTGCAGCACACTGATTTTTAAAAAATGTGGATCTCAAAATTATTCATCTGATTTTTCTAAATTAGTTGACTGGTTTATCCAAAACCATTTTCTCAAAAAACAAAAATTGTAGGGAATTGAATTCCCTTATAATAGCTATTTTGATAAACAGCCTATGAAATATGCCCAGACTTCTTGAACGTTGTCAAGCTGTGTAAAATTTTCAAATGTCTCTTAATCACTCTCTTACTTATTAAAATAAATAACTTTACCTCATTCGAACATCGATTGACCGCTTATAACAAGTATTAAAGTTTTTGAGGTGTTACAAGAAGCTATCCATTAAAAGCAAAAGTGCAATCATATTTATTTAAATAAGAAAAAAAAATCCTTAGTTCTAGAAAACTCACAAAAATAAAAGAAACGACATGCATATTAGGGTTAAATATTTTTTAGTACACCAACCTATTGGTCAAAATCAAATTGATACACCAACTTTTTTTTTGTCCAATTAATACACTAACATTTTCTTTTTAATCAAATCAATATATTTTGGATGAAAAACTAACAGTTTCAGTCTATAAACTAATGGATTCCGTCCATAAACTAATGGTTTTCATCCAAAATCTATTGATTTGATTAAAAATCAAACATTAGTGTATTAATTGGACCGAAAAAAAAAAAAAAGATTGGTGCCTCAATTTGATTTTGACCAATATATTCGTGTTTGAACATATACTTAACCCAAGAAATAGTGTTCTCGGTGACATTCTATTATGGGCTGAGCAAATATCCAGAGCAATCCCTCAACAAGTTACACAGGATAAACATGTCATCAAAAGTTTGGTTATGGTCCCTGTCAAAGCAATTCTACTTTGTTACCTAAATTACCTAAAAAGTAGCCCAAGAAAGGCACACGATGTATTTGGTTTAAACTCTCGTAAAATTCAAAGCATACCTATTTTGTTATTGGACTATAGACACTAATGACATGGTCTAACGGCTGTTTATGACATGGCAATAGTTGTAAAGTTAGGTTCTAGTCGATGCAGATTCAGTGTATGGCTAACCGTTTCACTGTGTATCACATGGTCTAAAGACTGCTTGACATTGTAACGAGTTTGCACGAGCATTTGGAGATCAGTTGAATGCACAAAGCTGCCTATTTTTTTGTTTTATACTAGCGTGTAGAATCCAATATTGTGAAGTAACCTTAATAAAGACTTGCATCTCCGTCATCTAGATTGTGGAGCAGGAGCAAAAACACAACAAATCAGGATCCAAATTACCTCTAGGACAGAGAGCCGTGAGAGAGATAACTGAAACGGGAACACATTATCACTAGAAATTAGAATGTTTGCTCTAAGTAATATAATTCTTGGTGAGATTCTATTATGGCCCAAGTAAATTTCGTGTGCAATTTCTCAATAACTTATCCAAAACAAATAGTATCTTACAATGAGTTGCATCAAAAGAATTAGGTTCTAGTACATGTCAAGACAATTCTACCGTAGAAGTTAGAACCTAATGACCTAACAAAAGTTAACCAAATTAAATTGGCACATGATCTATTTGATTAAATATTCTTCTAGATTTTTCTAAGCAAATCATTTAGCAAAATTTTAACGCATGTTTTGTTTTTCACTAGCTTATAGAATCTAATTTCTTGCGTGTAATGTTACAAGACTTGCATCTCCCTCTAATGCTAGATTTAATCTAGCGGGTTGAGTTTTTCTACTTACGTATATGTAAGAAATTCGTACACGAATGAACTCCTCTCCAATCTAGACTTGTTGTAGCGTGAAATTACAATCTAGTTTAAATGACATAAATAGCTTTTGTTTTTAGTACGAAGTTTTTGAGCTTGAAGCATTTATTTAAATTAGAGATCAATGTGTTTCAATATAAGTTTGCACTGATATACGCATCAACTTATCATTAGGGCTGTTTGTTTTAAATAGAAAACATTATTGGCCTTATGTTTGTATTGGGCACAAATATAGCAGACTAGAAAACCTTTGTTCACTCTTAAAATAACTTTGACACTACATTTAATCTTTGTCTAACCCTAAGGTACAACCAGATAGAATATTTAAAAATGTAGATTTTACGAAAATCCAATATATTTTTTTTTAGCTTATAAAATCGACAAAAATTAAACATCAAAATAAGACTACTTCGAAATGTCATCTCTATTGCAAACAAATCAATGATGTCTAACCTTTATAAATAGACTTTTTGAAACCTTTTCATCAATTGCATTGAATTGATACATTCGTTCCAAAAGCTCAACTAAGAGTCAAAGTTTGAAATCATTCTCTATAATTTTAAAACTCTTTAACTGTCCTTTATTTTATTGTGAATTTATTTAATCGCCCTCCTTTCCCTTTGTAATTTTTAGCCCATTGTAATAATTCCATTGTCAATTCCTAGCTCTGGATCAAGCTAAAAAAAAAAAAAAAAAGTAGGTGACAAAATGCTCTAACTAACTTGAAAATAAAGTGAGAAAAGGAAAGGGAAACCGCCAGATCAGATGAGAAAATGTAGCAAAAAAGGAGCAAAATCTTTAAAAGCAAGAGAGATATGGAAAGGTACGGGGCATGATGATAGTAATATAAAGCAAATTATTGCATTGAGGTCTTATGTGCAATACTATCAAATGCATGTTACTTTAAATCAATTTCAAAAATGACGTCTGTATTTGCTCTTTTGCATGGTTTCACAATACACAAAGATTGGGGCTCCACTAATTTTGCTTTAATATTGTTTGGAAATTTCTCTCATGAAGGGGGATATCCTTTCACATGGTTATAGTTCACATAGAGAGAAAAATATATGCGTAATAGTTTCTAGGACAATACTTTGTGCAGTTGCAACTGCATCACCATACGAGTTCAAACAGCTCATCAGGTCCACGCTATGCGCACCAGCGTGCGTGTATTACATGTTTACTTGATGTAGGATTGTGTGCTCATGTCGGTTGCTTGCCTATTGCAAGTCTTCCACAATTAAGTTGTAAAAACGACAATGTCAAATGATTTTTAAAACTTACAACATTCTTCTGTTTAAATAATTTGACTAAACGAATATGTATTCCAAGTTCATGTTACTTTATCATGATGTAGATTAGACTCCCTTAGGTAAAGATACTAAATTAGTTGCGAAATAGAATTAATAAATCACTTTTAAAAACTTTTTTTCCTAAATTTAATTTGGAAAAAAAATTAAAAAAAGAAAGAAAAAAATAATCTAGAAAAGATCTAATTTGTCTTGATATTTAGCGCGTTAAAGCTTGACGATGTTTTTGTAACTTTGGCCGGTATTAAACTAAGAGTTTTCATGTGCAAAGGCTTTTTGTTCTCAAGTTTTCAACATAATTCTCAATTGTTATCATCGAGATTGGTTGAGTTTGGCCTTATTTGCATCATATTCAAGCATTTCTACCTAAATTGTGATTTATTGTTTCTTAACCACGACTTTCACATTTTAAGTATTTGAACTTCTCACTATATACAACCTTTTTTCTCTCTCTCTCTCTCTTTTCTCTCTCATTGTGTGTGTAAAACCACATTATATATTCGTCCATAAGTCATAAGTGTGGACCCTAGCTCCACCTAGTGATATTTATTAGTAGCTTTGCATTATTTTTTCATCTGATGATATATATCTTTACGGCAAAGAATTTACTAGTCATATATGCAGAAGAATAACTTTATTCATAACAAACACAATTGATTAGTTATAACATTGACTACCAACCTGAAAGTAGTGGGATTTGGTTGATGATATATTAGATTATCTAGGATGCTATTTAGTTAAATTGTTTTGAGACATTAGTCAAAAGATTATAAGTAAGCTTTCAAGACTTAATAAAGCGTGGAATCTTTTGGTGTATCATTTCATATGATAGTGCCCTTACAACTTACAAAGCCATCTACGATTTTGAAAATTCACATTTTGCAACAAACGAAGTTGGAAATTGATTGCCGAAATTGTATCCCAAACTATTTGTTAGTTCCGCCTTCCATTTATACACTTAAAAAATATTATCATAAAATAATGATTACTGCATTAAACCGATTAAGTAATTACTGAAATTAAACGATACGAAATTATATAATATAATGTGCACCTTACTTCTGGATGCATAATAAAATTATGTCGCTAACCTTATTGCCGGAAAACTTGATTTTGTTGAATCTGAAATTGCAAACAATAATTTGAAAAAGAAAATCTTGGACAAATCCATGGTTTCACCATATCTTCTTAAATCTATTTCCCCGCCACTTTTGCTTCTAGCTTATAATGGACAAATGACTTCTAAGGTATTACGCCTAATCTTGTACTCGGAAGAAAGCCGTTATCCAAATACTCGTCGAACCTTTTGTAGTAAATCTATTTACCTGCTACTCTTGCTTCCAGCTTGTAATGGGCAAATGACTCCTGTTGGGCAAAACAATACGGCGTTCACAAGTCGACAAATAATCACACAACCT
>MKEJ01068186.1:0-23899 GCA_001753735.1 Embelia ribes | reverse complement strand
TTTCTTTTCCCTTTTTTTTTCTTATGACAAAAGTCCTACCAACCAACCATATAATGTCAAATATTGGAAGACCTAATAGCATTCACATCAATTCTCCTCATTTAATTTCTAAATCACATTTTAAATAAGGTTTTAAATATCGTTCGTTACCATTACGTATCGCTATTACATAACGGTTTCGGCCTATGCCGCCAACATTACCGTTACTGTTATGCTAAAAAAAAATTTGTAAGATGAAAAAAATTCATGAATCTGATCTCCGCTACTGTTACGCTACAGCCGTTACGGTCCGAAACTATTACACCGCTACCATTACCGTTACAATAACCGCCACCATTATTTAAAACCTTAATTTTACAAAAATTAGTTTTTAACATGAATCAGTATTTTATAAATTGTATACACTCGTATTTGTATAAATTTCTTAAAAATTATTGAAATAATCACTAAATTTTGAATGGGGTTTTATTATTATTTTGGAAAAAAATATTTTTTAATCGAGAAAGGGTAACTCGTGATTTCCCCTCCCGTACCATTATCCTGTGATTTACGGTGGAACATTTCCGGTTCAAGATTTCTCATCTGAGAAACTTAATGCGAGAAATCTTTTATATGGAACTTAAAGAGAGAGAAAAAAAGGTGCATATACAGATAGACAGCTTGGTGGATACTGTGATGATAAATTCAAGGCAACATGTAATTTAAAAGCACATTTCTAAAACTAACAACAAACAAAATGGGAAAAAATCAAGCTAATAAATAAATAATTCCTTAAGAATGCCAGATCTGCGCAAAATGACAACAAATGACACCACAAAATAATAAAAACATGATGCTTTTGTACCAATTAGGACCTAAATCAGCAAAAATACGAAATAATATAACACAAAGTGACATGAAATTGTTGATAAAATACAATGGAGAATAAATATAATTCTTACACAATATTCGACCATAAATGGAGATTCAAACAAAGAGAGATTGGAATAGACTTACAGTGTGTTTTAGAGCTAGAAGAAACCGAAGATTTGCTTTTTTGTTTTTGTTTTTGTTTTTTTGTTTTGTGTGTGTGTTTTGTTTATTAAATGGTTTATCAGTTACTTAATGGAAACAGAGCAGTGAAGAAGAGAGAGAGAGAAACAGAGAGATGGATCTGAAAGAGGGGAGGGAGGTGGGTATTTATAGGGTGTGCCCAACAACACTACCCCACCACTGAATCTATTTTGTCTCACATCTTTTTTTTATGAGCAATCTCGCATATTATTTGACCATGTGGAGTCTCACCTATTATTATTTAATAAAAGAAAATGTGAATAATAGATTTCTTTCTAAAACATTTGGTGCAATATATTTCTATTTAAAGATATTGCCGAAGAACTATATGAAGAACTAAATAAGAGAAATGCCAACGTGAAAAACTATAGTTACCAGAATGTACATTTGGAACCATAGTTACCAAGAAACACAATTTTATGTGATAGACTCATTTCTCCCGTAAATTATTTCCAAACAAAAATTATGTATTTTCATAATTTTTATCAAAAATTCGCTTGAGAAACATTTCATTCATATGAGAAAATTAGCTAAAATAAATTATTTTTATTATTTTGTAAATATAATTATATTATTTACATATAGCTGAAAGTATTTTACATGTAAATATTTGAAAATAATTGTAATTACATATAAAATTTCACATATCTTATCAATTTTCTTGCAGAGTCATATACACAAGTGGACTAAGAATGGGGCCATGCGCCCTTCGATTGCCGAAATTCTTCCAAAATATTTATAGAAAATTGGAAAAAAATTATTTTGTCCTCATATGACTTTCCTAAAAAAATTATCTATAACCCCTTATATAATTCATGTCAATTTTGCTCCTCCTTACCAAATTAAGTTGCTCTTTCTCTCACTACCTATTTCTCTTTCCATGTGGGCAAATGGCTTTGAACAAATGATAATTATTTTTCCTACTCTCCCAACTCTACTCGTGATTAGGATTTTGTATTTACTGTTATTTGCATCAAAATATTATAAACATAAGATTTTTTTTTTCATCATAAGTAAGAAAATTAAATTCTTATTCATACCTTTTTCCCAAATTAAGCAAATCTTAAGATTTTTCACTCAACTAATCAAACCCACATATAAAGAATTAGATAAGAAACATTTTCCCTTTATATATAAATATATATACAAGCGCCTTAAACTAAATATGATGAAAATCCAAATTAAGAATATTAGAGAAAACATAAGAAATAAGAAATGGAGATGAACAAATATTGATGAAATGTTAAATGTCGAAGTTACCTCAACTAATTGAATCAAATTGGTTGTTTTAGATGAGAGAGAGAAATAGACAGAGAGTTAGGATTAAGGGAGTCAACATTACTCTATAATGAGGTTAGGGATAGAAAAATGGTAGTTTTACCAATAAATATTAATAAGTTGACTTTAATTAATATAACTCTAACAAAAGGACAATTCGGGCATCTGTCCTAAAACGAAGGAGGTAATACGAAGAATATCGTAGATGAGGTTAGGGATAGAAAAATGGTACTATTGCCAATAAATATTAATAAGTTGACCTTAATTAATATACCTATAACAAAAGGACAATTCGGGCATTTGTCCTAAGGATGGGAGGCTGGGGGGGCTAATACGAAGCATATCGTAAGTGAGGGAAGTTAAGTGGAACATGGTGGTATATGAGAGGGTTAAAATGAAATTTACCCATACTATAATTTAGTTATTAATAATATTGACACTTGCCCTTTTTCCTATATTTCAAATGGCTTGATTTACATTTTTGTTTTCCAAAATATTTGCTATTTTCGTTTTTTATTTCGGCAACTATGCTTGGAACGGCGAGCCGAAGAACATTATACACATTTTAAAACATAAAATTTGTGTTTATAGTTTTGTCTGCGATGAAGTTGGAAATCTACAATTTTATTAAATTGTGTTTTAAAAATTTCCATTTTTTGTTGAAAGTAAAGTGGAAACAACTCAACAACAGTGCAGTTTTCCCCCCAACTCAATATGAATTACTCTAGTCTTTGAACCATTGACCTCCCATTTGAACATTTTGCATTTTTATATTTGAATATTAATTCTTGAAATTTACAGATCTTATTAAAATCACCAATAATACATCTAGTTGTTCCTTTTTCACTTTTGGTAATATATTTAATATTTGGATTTAGATTTTATATATGTAAGTACGTATAATTTTTTTTATAAATTACCATTCAAAATATGGTACATAGTATTTACGTACATCCATCTTTTTTAAAAGATTATGGAGAGATTCATACAAGTCCAATGTGACATATTTTAAATAATAATATATAAGAATGTGCTACATATACAATCTTCATCTTGTGTTTTTCTACTGAATACCTAATTGATTTTTTCATGAAAGTGCATAAAATAAATTGTTTCACGGAAAGGACTGAAATAAAATAAATGAATGCAAACAAATTTGGAGAATACTACGGATCACTGTGGAATTGAAAAACTCATTTTTAATTTAATTTGATAATAATACACGGATAGAGGTGTGGATTTGTTGCAAAGCGTGCCCCACGTGGCGTGATCCATGGCCCACGCGACAATAGTAACGTTTTAATAAAAACCAAATAAAAGTCAACTGTTTCATTAATTAATTATTACGGTAATTAATAGGGATCCAAATTTTTAATAAGACAAACTATTTAGTAGCTCCTTTAACTTTTACCTAATAGCATATATCACCTCTAAACTTTTATTTTTTAACTATTAAGCCCCCCATTCTCGTTTGTCGTCAGAATCGTCTGCCCTTCTTAACACAAGCAACGTGACGTTAAAATGATGACCAAAAGTTTAGTAAAAAGTTGACTTCTTGGAATTTATTTATATACTCTTCTCTGAAAAGGTAAATGTAAATGTTTTAAAATAATTTTTTTAAAAAAATAATAATAATTGAGCTATATATCATATTAATATAAAAGTTAAATTATCTGTTATTTTCAATTTAATCGTGACAAGTGACTATATAATACTTTGACAAGTGACAATTTAGCCTTTAGACACATGGCCCCATAATTTTAGCAATTAAAATCTAGGGAAAAAATATTTTTATCAATAAAGTAATCACATCCAACAAATTGATCGCCATCAATATTTAAAATATTATCATAATTAATATTAACTTTCTAGAAATATTATTCCCATTAAAATAAAAAAAACATCATAATAGATATTTTTTTTAAAAAAAAATACTATTATAGTATGAATGCCACCAAACCTGAAATCATAAACCAAATGATAAAGAAAATAAAAAATAAAGCATGACATATAATTTTTTTAATCAAAAATAATTTTATGAAAAATCATTTTTAATAGAACTCATGAGAATTGCATTCCACCAAATTTAAATTTCTTGAAAATTTTTATTAAATTATATAATTTTATATAGAAAATTACATTATTATAGTGTAATTGTCATCAATCAATAATCCTAAAATAAAGAATGAAAAAAAATGAAAATAGAACATGTCATATATCTTTTTAATTAAAAATAATACATAAAAAATCAAAACTAATAAAATTTATGAAAATAAAATCCCGCCAAATCTAAATTTCTTGAATACAAAAAATTATTAAATTACATTATTTTATTTGAAAATTTTACCATTAGAGAATTGCGGAGGTCCGCTCACGCTCCAAATTCGAGAATTGGCGAGTTTTGGGTGAATTCGGGCACAATTCTCGAAATGATGGGTGCAAGTGCATTAATTACTCAAATAAGGGAGCGAATTGGTAATTATGGGTAAATTTTGAAAGACCAAACACCGCAGGTCCAGATTTATCTCGGCTCCATTTTGTGGGCCCAACTTTAACTTGGCCTTTATGCTGAGTTAAAAAGAAATATATCCATGACTACATGGCCTTTAACTTCATAGAAAAAATTTCCTTTCATTTTATTTATGTTACTAAAATATTGTGAAAGTCTACCTCAAAATGCAATGTTATGCTAGTAATAATTTTGTGATAATAAAATTGTAAGTAATTACAGTTAAGTTCATGTATGAAAAACATCAATACATTTTTCTAAATGTGGATATTCTAGATAAATAACTGTAATTCATTTTATTTTAAATTTTTTTTTATAAAAATGTCAATTTTTTAGTTTTTTTAAATATATTCAGAGATTATAAAGTATAATAAACTTACAAGTATAAAAATGAAGAACGTAGAAATTACTATCAAGTCATTAGTAGTATTTGACCTTAATAAATTAAATTTTTTTAAATATTAGACGTTCTCGAATTCAAAGCTTTGACTATTGAATGCTCTCATGCTTTGGCTCCCGCTCCTGATCCCGCTTTGCGCTTCGATAACCTAGCGCTAAACCTAATCTTCTTTAAAATATATAAACAAAAAGTTATACACACAAATAAAAAAACCGACTCTGTGCATTAGAACAAAATAATAAAAATAATACTTTAAAAAGAGAAAAAAAAAACTATTTATGTTATAGAGTTCTATAAAATTTTCCATGTAACTATTTTTATCTATTTATTACAAAGGTTTGCATAATTAATTTATATGTGTCGCATTATTTGTAGAATTTTAGAAAATAAATTTATCAGAACACAACTTCATCAAATCTAAACTTATTGAAAAATGAAACATATTAAAATTATGTTATATTATTTGAAATTATTAGCATAATATAATTCCTTTAGACTTAATTTTCTTGAAAATATATGCAAACAAGCTTTAAATATATATTGAAATTGACTATGTACATTGTTGCAATATAAATTTTATTTGAAAATATGATCATAATAGAATTCTTCTAAACCTAATTTTTTTTTTGAACAAACAAAATATTATAGTAAAATATATATCAAAACCAGCTCTACGAATTGGAACAAAATGATGAAATTATAATTAAAAAAATTGTAAAAACTTTGAAAAATTATGTCTTTATATATCAATGTCAGTTTACGGGTAAAATAATAATTATTTTTTTATGCAATTGGTATATATTAAATTTATAAATTTGAATAAAATATGTAAAATAAATATATAATATTTTTATTTAAAGAGTAGAAAATAAAAATATATTACCACTATATATAATGAATCAATCAAGAAAAAATATAATAATACCAAAAAAGGGGGAAAATACAAAACAATATCATTAACAATTATATCTAGCAATTAAAAAAATTATTGCATATAATTCGTACGGCGTTCGGGTTACATGCTAGTATTTATTTGAAAATGGATATCTACCATATATAAAAATAAATGGGGTATTAGTTATTTATTTACAAGTATAACGTTTGCAAATCATTAAAGATGATGTTAACATCCATCCAACCACTTATATATCTATCATTTCATTTAAATTTTTACCCATAGGCATTTCATTTTTGATATGCATTCAACTATGATCGACAATGATATATGTTTTTGTGTACAAACTAATGTCTCATTATTCATAAATGTAACATAAATAGTGACTTTTTGTTTTATAATAAGTAAAACGGAATATAATAGGTCTACTGTAAATACATGTCTAAATATTATTATAATTTTCATACTCATATATGTTGCACAGAAGAGCACGACTCCATGCGTGCTTCCTAAATCCTAGTAATTTTGCTCATTGTAAAAGAGAGTGGAGTATCGGGATACTCGGGTTATATGTATTATATATTTTTTTTTGCGTCATAATAATTTTATAAAATATTTTTGATAACTTTTTTTGATATGATATCTTGTATTTCTTATTTTTTTTCTAGTTCTTTATAATTTTATAAAAGATAAGTTTTCATAGGATTTATATTGTGATAATGTTTTACGAAAAATTAATATCTATTGAGGTTAATTATAAGTATGTTAAACTTAATATTAATTAAAATAATATTTAAAATTTATAGAGAATCTTAGATTGGTAGGAATCAATTTATAAAAATATTTATTTCTTAAAAATATTTTGATTCTTAAATATAATTTTTATAATTTCTAATATGATAAATTATCTTATAGTTATGTAGATTCATAAATGTATATCTTAGACTATGTGTGATCTTATAAAAAATTTAGATTTAGTAATTTCTATTATAGTAAGTTAATATATATGTATATAATTTTAAGAAAATTTTATGGTGTTGGTATGTATTTATGTAACATCCCTAGAATTTATAAATATTTTGGTAAAAATAAATAATATTATTATCTATTTAAAATAATGTTGTTTATCGTATGTCAAAGTATTCGTAGTTGTGGGATAATGTCTGTTGTTATAGAGTGTGTTTGGAGTGGAAATTGTCGAATTTGTGTTCTGAGTGCTGTTACACCAGCTTGGTGTACCAGTACACCGGGACTATCAGTACACTCCTATGAAGTGCCAGTACACCATGTTTGTTAAATTTCTCCATCACACCAAAGGGAGTACCGGTATACCGAGGGGTACTGGTACACCTCCTCAGTATACTAGAACACCATCAGACAAAAAGGCGGTTCCTAATTGTTTTATGTAAATCTCTTATGTGTCAGCAAATGTATGATAATTTATAAAATATTCATACATATAAGTATATATAAAATCTTACTTCCAAAATACAAGACCAGGGTAATAGCAATTGAGACATTCTTCTTTCTTCTCATTGATGATACCCATCGTGGAAACAAAAAAAGTAATTGGGATAAAAAATATGCATGATGAGAACAACCTGATGGTACCGATCACGGTGCCGGTCACAGTGAGGCTTGTGAATGCGGAGGGGTGGTGTTCGACTCAACAAGTATGATGTTAGATTGAATGATAAAATATAGATCACAAAAATAAAATTTTATAATAAAAAATTATAAAAATATTTTTATAATTATTTATAAAATATTTTATTTTTTATTGTTGCTGACTCCGATACTAATTATTTTTTAGTCAGACACTCCATTCGCTGACCTTCTTACTGTCGATTTCATGACAAGGCTGTTTAAAGGGTTGTGGATTCTAAGGCAAGCCGACAACACGTGTTTTAATAAAACGAAAAAAAAATAAAATAGTTAAACAGAACTTTTTGCACTATCTGAGAAGCAAGTTTTTTTTTATTAGACAGACAAGTTTATTTAATAATAAAATATTAAAAGTATATAAAGTGCTAATCCATTTAACTTTTCTTTGGACATTGTTGTACTTTAGTATTTTTTTTATTTATTATTATCATGTTTTTTTTAATCAATTTTAAAATTTGAGAACTCTCCGTAAAACCAACTGCAAGCTTCAAATTGGGACGTCCCAGTTCTCCTTGGAGCTGGATGAATGTCTCTTTTGGCTAAATGGACTTAGTAGTTACACATATTAGAGGGAGAACATATATTTGAGAGTAATTTACCAAAATTGGTCAATTTTTAAAATTATTTATCATTTTTAAACTATTTAACAAAGAAGGTCACTTTTAACTGAAAAAACAAAAAATACTTTTATAATTTGTTAATTTGTAAATTATTTTTTAATATAAACAACAAAATATAAATTTAAACTTATTTTATAACAAGTTTAAGTTGAAATAATTTTGAGTGGAGCTTATTGATATAATATAGAGATTATTTATTTAATATTTTATTTAAAATGTTATAACAAACATTTCCTTTTGAAGAAATGAGTAATATTATTTTATTTTTTCTGGTTTCTTTTGATTGGGCTAATTTACATAAAAATGTTAAAGAACAAAATAAAAATACTTTTAGAATCTCATACTACTAATGATTAAAATAATTAATTATTGCCGTATAGTAACCGCACGTACGTGTATAATTAAAAAAACTTTCGTTTCAAAATTAGTATAAAAGTTAATTCAAAAATATTCGTATTTTAACACAATTCATATAAAACAGGTATAACTTACGTTAGTTAGTTGTTTTTCCATTTTAAATTTCCAAAAAATATTTTTAAATTGGACAATAATATATTTGTAAGAACTCTATAACATAAAATATATATTATACTAAATTTTTAAGGTGTATTTTTAAGCTAAATATCTTATTAAATCCGTCCATACCGAATAATATTTTTTTTCGTCCCATATTTTATTAATTTTTTTCATATATTTGCTTTACTTAAATCGGAAAAAACTTATATTTATTTTGGATTTGGAACCCACAGTCGATTAAATATATACACACTGGTCACAATACATTTAAATAATGAATATTAATAATAGATATGGAGAATAAGGAGAGATGTTAGGTTTTGGGTAAAAGAGTATTTTTATCATTAAAAGAATATATTAAACCAGATAAATAAAAGGCTCAATATTCTTTTTTTCTTTTTGTTTCTGATATGAGTACATGAGCTTAAATATTGACTCCTAAGGAATAATATTGGTAAGTATATCATACACAATATTATCAAATATTACAAGAATAAGTCAAAGGATACGCTATAACTATGATTTGGTAATACGGTGTTAATATGATTTGGTAATACTCCCTCTCAATGTGGAGCGTATAAGGATAAAGCGCCACCCTTTGGAAGTAAAGAACGAAACAATGGTATCTCAAGAGCCTTAGAAAAAATATCAATCAATTGTTCAACAGTGAAAATCTTGTGCAAAATCATATGCCTTTCACGAAATTTGTCATGATTAAGATGACAGTCAATCTCTGTATCCTTCCAGCTTTCGTGAAAAATAGGGTCTCGTGCAATATGTAAAGTAGTCAGATTATCATAATACATAGCCGGTGGAACGGGAAAAAACACGCGAAGGTTACGAAGAATGTAACAAAGCCACGTAAGTTCACAAGTGGTGACAACTATGGCACGATATTCAATTTCGGAGGAGGAACGAGATACAACATCCTATTTTTTGTCTTCCAAGAAATGGAACGAGACCTCAATTTGATAAAAAAACTTGTGGAAGAGTGTCGAGTCATTGGACAGCTCACCTAGTCTGAATTAGTATATACTATGAGCTAGAAATCATTGTTGATTGGAAAAAGGATACAACGAGATGGAATGCCTTTCGAATACCATAGAATATGAATGGCTGTATCCATGTATGGAACTTGAGGTGCTTGCATAAATTGGCTCAATAAATTCACGGCAAAAGTGATGTCTATTCGAAAAATCATCAAATAGATGAGACGACCCACCAGCTGGTGATAAGGAGTAGAGTCGAGTATAGCATCACCATGAATGTCTGTCAATTGGCGGCGTGACATCTAGATTGCCCAACATCAATACGATATCAAATATATATTTTCTTTGGCTAAAAAAGATGCTTTTGTTGGAGCAAGCAATTTCCAAAACAAAAAAATATCTAACTTTATCTAAATCCTTTAAAATAAATTTATGAGCCAAAAAAGATTTGAGAGAAGTAATGGTAGTGAGGTCATTGCCTGTAATCAACAAGTCATCGACATAAACAAGTACAACAATAAAGGAAGACTCATGGGTGTAGGAAAATAAGGAGTGATCCAATTGTGATTGATGAAACCCTGCAGTGACTAAAGTAGATGAGAGTTTGGCATACCATTGATGCGAGGCTTATTTAAGACCATATAACTATTTATGCAATTTGCATTTATGGTGCTCCCCGTGTTTGGCATATCCAAGTGGTAACGTGATATATACATCCTTGCAAAGATCACCACGTAAGAATATGTTATTGACATCTAACTGATGGAGATGCCAATTACTTGTAGGTAATAAGTCAGATGCCTTAAGCAAAATAAAAATCTTTTTGAACATGATTCACACCCAATTCAACACCAAGGTATGTTTTTTTTGCACTGATAATAGTTGTAAATTCACAGGTGGACCTACTCAAGAGTTTTTTTTTTCATACAAATAATATTTTACACAAATTCACATTAGTTGAAACCCCACAAGAAAATGGGATCGCTGAATGTAAATATCATCATATACTTAACGTTGCACACCCTAAACCCTAAACCACTAAATTACGATTGCTTTTATGTCTTTGGTTTGTCTTTGTTACGCACAAACCACTAAAGAAGGCAGGGACAAATTTGCACCTTGCGCTTCACACTGTGTCACGGCTACCCATCACATATTGTAGGATATCGGTTATCCAATTTTGATACAGAACAAATAATCTTTTCACGAGATGTCACATTTTTTAAAAATATTTTCCCCTTCTAGTCTTCTATCATAAATTCTACAAACTCGTTGGCCGATGAGCAAGATCCAAACTTTCCACTTTACCTAGCCAACGAACATGCCCACATTCACTCCCTAATCCCTATTCCCGACACCAACCCAACAAATCGTTCCACCTCACCAGGACTACCCAGTTTACATGAGCTTATATATTGATTCCTAATAAATAATATTGGTAAGTATATCATACACAATAATACCAAATATTACAAGAATAAGTCAAAGGATATGTTATCACAATGATTTGGTAATTTGGTATCAATATGATTCGGTAATGGAATGTAAATGGTATTTTCATAATTTAAAGTATAAAATTAACCTATTTTGGTAAATAATTTTAAAAGTGACTCATTTTGATAAATAGTTTTATATACAAACCCATTTTGATAAATTTATGTGAAGTTCTCAATAACTAATTCACCAATATGTGAGTTGCCTACAACTCTAAAAAGCAAGACTATTTGAGAAATGAAATTGCGTTCGCCACTTATTAGATCGTAAATGAATTTCAATTCCTTCACCGACTTGCTATCTATCTTTTGAAATTAATAAATTTGTATAACTTATAATTCGTAAGTTTTAAAATATTTAATTCTTTTTATCCTTAAAAGGTCAAAATTCAAAACAAAATGTAGTAAATTCATAAATTTGGTTGCAACTTTTTGATATGCCTTTTAACATGCACATGTCAAATAAAAAACAATTATTCGATACTCAAAATTGTACTTTATTTTCCCCCTTTAATTCACCATTTCTGTATCACAGTCAGTCTTAAGTTCCACTCTCTCGCTGTACACAGAGAGAGAAATAGAGAGAGATAGAAATAGAGAGAGAGAGAGAGCAGCTCCTCTACCTTAGCTAGGTTTTATGATCCTCAGCAATTCATACATTATTGTATCCGTTTAATCCTCTGCTGGTATTTCTCTCTCTCTCTCTCTGTCCATGTGTGTGTATATATATATATATAATCTTATATATCGTCTGTGCTAGCCTCAGTGTGTGAAATATCTTTTATTCAATTGTCGCATTTTTCTATTACAGATTGGAAACGTTTGAAAAAATTTATTAGGGTTTACTTATTTCATTACCCAGTTTCGTGTAAAAAAAAAGGTCTGATTGTCGAATTTTTTTGGGTGTCCTTTTTTTTTTCTTGTGAGGAGACAAAAAGGTAATGTTTTTCCATTTTCAATTTGTATTAGTGGAGAAAGCTGTTTTGGGTTTCTGCAAAATTATAGTTATTTATTTAAGAAATTGCATAAAAAGAAACCCTTAATTTTTTTGCCCTATATTTCGATTTTGACCTTTGGCATGGTTTAAATAAAGGAGATTAAAATGATAATATTTTATTTTGGATGTATTGAAGATGTTTTGAGTATGTTTAGTATATCTGTTTGTTAGCTACTAATTTTGTTCCATGTTTTAGCTAGAAACCTTATATGTTTCGCTGTATGTTTCAATTTCGACCTAGAATTGGTCAAGAGAAAGGAAAACTAATTGATGTGCTTTAATTTTTTGATGCATTGAAAGTATTCTGGGCGTAATGTATTTATTTTCTCTATCTACTTTTAGATAGTACTAATTTTGTTTTAGTTACTAAATTTCTTTTAGTTTTTAGCTAGAAACCTTAAATGTTTTGCCCTATGTCTTTAATTCACGTAGGATTGGTCAAGAGAAAGTAAAATAAATTGATGTGCTTTTTTTTTTATTATTGAAGATCTTTTGAGTGCATGCAAATAGCACCAGAACAACCTAGTGTTCTTTTATTTATTTTTTTTAAAGAGAGGGGTTAGGAAGAAATCTTAAATTGTTTTTGTTTTACATCTCAATTTTGAACTAGATTTCAAGAGAAAGGAAAACGAATTGATAGCCTTTTATTTTGAGGTGGCATTTTTGCAGGATGGAAACGTTTGAAAAAAGGGTCTGAATTTTATTACTCAATTTTTGTTTAAAAAAGTCTGAATTTTCATATATTTTGGGTGTCTGGAATTTAAGTGGAGATAAAAATACTAGTTTTCCAACTTCAATGTGTCTTAGAGGAGAAATATGTTTTGAGTTTCTGCAAAATTGTGTGTACTATTTTTTTCAGAAATGGTATAGGAGGAAATCCTGAATATTTTTGCCCTATGTTTTTATTTCGACTTTGGCATTGTCTGGAGAAAAGGAAAATAAAACGAGCTTCTCTTTTTTTAATGTATTGAAGATGTTTTAGTGTATTTTACTAGTCTCTGTTGTTTAGCTGCTATTTTTTATTTTTTTTAATTTTTAACCTAGAAGCCCTAAATGGTTTGCCCTATGGTTTGATTTTGACCTAGGATTGGTCAAGAGCAAGGAAATTGAATTGATTTGCTTTTGTTTTTGATGTATTGAAGTCTGAAGACATTTTGAGTGTATTTACTTATGTTTTTCACCTGCTAATTTTACTTTTAGCTAGAGACCTAAATATTTTGTCTTGTGTTTTGACATCAACCTAGGATTGGTAAAGAGAAAGGAAAATAAATTGATGTGTTTTTATTTTTGATTATTGAAGATCTTTTGAGTGCATTGCAAGCAAATGGCACTGCAATGATCTAGTGTTCTTTCTTTTTCTTAAGAAACGGGATAGGAAGAAACCTTAAATGTTTTTGCTATATGTCTCAATTCCTATCTTGCTATTGTCAACAGAAAGAAATGATCTTCTTTCATTTTTGATGTATTATAGATGTTTTGAGTGTATATGTTTAGCTTCTCTTGTTTTTAGGTACTAATTTTGTTTTAATTATTAACTAGAAACCGTAAATGTTTGCCTCATGTTTTGGGTGTCTACATGGGATAGTCAAGACGAAGAAAATGAATTGATGTGCTTTTATTTTCATTATTGAAGGGCTTTTGAGTGTGTGGCACACAAATGGCACCGCGACAATCTATTTTTCTTCAAGAAATGGGATGGGAAGAAATCTTAAATATTTTTTTGGCCCTATATTCAATTTTGACCTTGGTATTGTCAAGAGAAAGGAAATTAAAATGATATATATATATATATTTTTTTTTTATGTATGAAAGATGTTCCGTGTCTATTTTGTCTATGGAAGATGTTTTGAGTGTATTTTTGTCTTTCTGTTTGTTAGCTACTAATTTTGTTTTATTTTAAGCCAGAAAAACCCCAGATGGTTTAACTTATGTTGTGATTTTGACCTATGATTGATCAAAAGAAAAGAAAATGATTGATGTGTTTTTTTAAGAAACAGGATAGAGATAAACCCTAAATATTTTTGCCCTGTGTTTTGATTCTGATCTAGGTTTGTCAAAAGAAAGGAAAATGAATTGATCTCCTTTTGTTTTTTATGTTTTAAGCATGGTGCTTTTTTAATAAAGAAGCAATTTTTTCGTTCACATTATTATTTTCCTTCGTTCACCGCTTTTGCTTTTTTCTGCAGCCATCAAATCGAAATGGGAATTTCTGATGGAAAGGAAAATATGGATATCGATGACATGTTGAAGGACCCTGGAACAAGTAGTAAGGGCGAAAAACTGTTTAATGGCGGCATGGATATGGATCTTGACGATGAAGATGATACAGACAATTCATGCATAAAACATTTGGGAGAAGCCGCCTTGAACAACTTCTGTAAGAAGGCGTCTGCTTCATTCTTTGAGAAGTATGGGTTGATCAGTCACCAGATCAATTCCTACAATGAATTCACCAAGACTGGAATCCAGAATGTATTGGACTCCATTGGTGAAATCATAGTAGAACCTGGTTTTGATCCTTCCAAGAAGGGGGAGAACGATTGGAAGTACGCGTCAGTGAAATTCGGAAAGGTCAATCTTGAGAGGCCAAGGTTTTGGACTGGAGATAAGTTTACAGCTGACAACCGTGTTGAGTTTCTAGATTTGTTACCAAAGCATGCTCGCCTTCAGAATATGACTTACTCTTCTCGGATAAAAGTCCATGTTGATGTTCAGGTATATAGCTTTTACCATAACATGGTTGTATTTTGATTCTTTTCTTTTATTTGGAAGTTTGTTCTGTTAATTTGTTACTATTATTCATTTAGAAGTTTGTGTTATGTTTTTTTGTATGCTCTATTCTAATGACTTTGTTCACTGTCTTTTGGAAGTTGTTTACTATTAGACAAGTTGCTAAAAATTTGATATATTATGTCAATAGGATGGTTGTTAGCTAGCAGTTTCTGCATTTGTTTTTGTGATTTAATATTTATCTGTGTTTATATTTGTTTTTGTGAACTTTCAGATATACACTCAGGCACTTTCTACAAGTGACAAGTTCAAAACTGGGAAAGAAAAATATCTGAAAAGGGATATTATATCTGAGGATAGCAGGGATATCATCCTTGGGCGCATTCCAGTTATGGTCAAGTCTGACCTGTGCTGGATGAGTGAGAAAGAGGAGGGTGACTGTGACTATGACCACGGAGGCTACTTCTTGATCAAAGGTGCTGAGAAGGTGAGAAAATTTTTACTCACCCTTGGGGTAAATTAGCTGTAAAAGATGACATTTTAATATCGCTAGAGTTCTTTTGTCTGCCATGCGTATGCTTTAATGCTTATCATTTGGCTAATATTTACTGCAGACCTTCATTGCCCAAGAACAAATTTGTCTGAGGAGACTTTGGGTCTCCAATATTCCAACTTGGGCGGTGGCATATCGTGAAGTCATAAAAAGGAGGAGAGTGTATATAAAGCTAGTGGAAGCACCCATTCTTGAACAAGTTAGTGGTGGAGAAAAGGTTCTAACAGTGTACTTCTCTGTTACAGAGATTCCAATCTGGATTCTCTTTTTCGCCCTTGGTGTAACATCTGATAGGGAAGTGGTGGATTTGATTGATTGTGACATTGATGATTCAAGAATCGCTAACATACTGGTTGCATCAGTTCGTGACGCAGACAAGAAGTGCAATGGTTTCCATAGAGGGGACAAAGCTCTTCGTGAGGTGGAGACCCTTTTTAGACAATGCAAATTCCCTCCTGGAGAATCTATTGAAGAGTGCTTCAATTGCTACCTGTTTCCCAATATCGGTGGCTTGAAGAGAAAAGCACGGTTTTTGGGCTACATGGTCAAGTGTCTCTTGGAAGCCTACACTGGAAAAAGAAAAGTTGACAACAGGGATGATCTCAGAAACAAGAGGTTGGAGCTGGCTGGTGAATTGTTGGAGAGGGAGCTTAGGGTTCATATTAAACACGCTGAGAGGCGTATGGTGAAGGCTTTGCAAAAAGATCTCTATGGAGAACGGCTACGACCTATTGAGCATTATCTGGATGCTTCTATCATCACAAATGGTCTCTCTAGAGCTTTCTCAACCGGAGCATGGTCACATCCTTACAAGAAAATGGAAAGGACAGCTGGTGTTGTGGCAATGCTTAGGCGAACTAATCCACTGCAGACAATGGCAGATATGAGGAAAACTCGTCAGCAGGTTTCGTACACTGGGAAGGTTGGAGATGCCAGATATCCGTGAGTAATCCTGACTAGTTTTAGTTTCATTGTTTAGTTTCTTGCTTCAGTAACTTCATTACTTAGTTGAAATCTTGTCTGTTTCATTGGAATTGCATGCCAAACCTCGATTTTCGGACATACTTATGGCTACGTTTATGCAGGCACATCCGACAAGCACAAATATCCATTTATCCTTTCTATTCCTTCATACTCTCTCCAATATTGAAGCTTTGATTGCCACAATAGATTACTGATGTTCGATCTTCTCCAATTTCTTAAAATTTATACAAGCACATTTTGATCAATCCTGTGCTAGCTACCTTTTTCACACCAGATGCCCGCATATCAGTCAAGTACAAACGCCTGTTTACCTTATGCTTTTATACTAAGCAGCATGTGCGTGATGTTTGTATGTTATTTTATCTTTCTTAAACTCATACAAGCATATTTTTATCAGTCCCATGCTAGGTTCTTTTTCGCACCAGATTTTATTGTGGAGAATTTGCGATGCTTATGTGTGTAATCTTGTGGAGAAATATTTATGTCACTACTAAAGTTTTGAGATGTTTGCCAACATTTATAACCAAATACTTACAGAACATGTTGGATGCAGACACCCCTCGCACTGGGGAAAAATTTGCTTCCTGTCGACCCCAGATGGTGAAAATTGTGGGCTTGTGAAAAATTTGGCCATAACAGGACTTGTTAGTTCCAATGTTCAGCTATCTTCTCTCGATAAATTGTTAGAATGTGGAATGGAAAAACTACTTGATGACACTTCAACTTCGCTCACTGGAAAACACAAGGTCCTGTTAAATGGAGACTGGGTTGGAGTATGTGAAGATTCCTTCTCATTTGCTGCAAATTTGAGGAGGAAACGCCGAAGGAATGAAGTGCCACACCAGGTTCATCAATTTAACCTTATCCTTTTCATGATTTTATGATATTCAATTGCATGGTGTATTGTGGTTTTGCTGGCTCTGTGTTGTATGTACTGGGACAATAAAATAGGACTGCTTCATTCATCCTCATGCTTAGAGGATGATGCTTCATGAAGTGAATGATGTTAGCCTTAAGTGATTTTTTTCTCTTTTTTATAAGCTCAGCACTTATTATTGTTTAAGTCTTGATTGATAGTACAAATTGAAATCTCTGATTGTGACTTACGCACAAGTAAATTTGGCATTTTATCCCATTAAAGCAACATTTGGTTTTCTTAGATTGGTGTTCATCCAAAAAAGGGGAAATTGAGGGCCATCACACTATTCGAAGTGGTCCAATTTGGATAAAATTTATCAGGAATAGCTTGCAAATGTAACTTTCAAAGAAAAGTGATTTTAATAATAAGAAGATTAAGAAATTAAACATTCAATTAGCTGATGGAAATAGGCAAGTACTGGCAGTCTGAAAGAGGTAATTAAAAGATTGATGACAGTAGTTATCAGGAATGTTTACATTGTTGCTCTGATATCAGTTTCAGGATGCTAGCTATAAAACGCACCAACTTAACCTACTAACTTACCATCATGAGGCTGCCCTAAAATGGCACCTTTTTAAGAGGAACGTTTGCTAATATAAATCCATAAAAAAAAGGATGGAAACATAATGTGGTGAGCTTTGTTCGTTATAATCGTCAAAAGTAGTCATTTCCACGGACCTGTCTGGAAATACTTGTATATTCATGCGTAAACTCGGTAGAATTTTGAAGTGTTAGAATTCCAAAACATTCATTTTATTTCAAACAGTGTGGAGGATATTGTGTTTTGGCAAATCACGTCTATATGCTTCCTCTAAGATTTAGACAAAATAGAGAACTTCTGCAGTATACTGGAAAAAGACCAATCCTGAACCATTGTTTTTCTAGTTCAGTTCTAACTCCGTGTTCCAATTACTCTTAACATTTCCAATTAGGAATTGTGAATTGTTGGTTTTAGAAAAGGAAGTTTCTAAAACAGATAATGACTTTATTCAAACTCGATAATGTATGGAGTCTATAGTGCCTTCCCTTGGAGGTGCAAAGATTGATTTCTAGGTAGATCTGTCACTCCGTTTAAGCTAAATATTTCTTGTTCATTGGATGAATGAATTCCTTATAGTATGATTTTTGGTTATAATGCTAGCAGAACTTAGGGAATGTTGTGGTTGATTGTGCTTTTGAATCACATGAAAAAATTTCCCAAATTTTATATAGCGTTTAATTTTATTTGAAAATTTGTACAACATTTAACTTAGGGAATGTAGTGTTGGTCATGCTTTATTTGATCTGTTCGGCCATTATTAATGAAGGTCGGCTTTCTGTTCATTTCTCTTTGACTTTCCTTTTCTCATGTAGGTTGAGATCAAAAGAGATGAGAAGCACCAAGAAGTACGCATATTTTCTGATGCTGGAAGGATTTTACGTCCACTTCTTGTTGTCCAGAACTTAAGGAAGATTAAAGCTGTGAAAGGTGGGGATTTTAGCTTTCAGTCTCTTCTAGATAATGGTATAATTGAACTTATTGGGACTGAGGAAGAAGAAGACTGTGAAACGGCATGGGGAATTAAGTACCTCTTGATGGAAAATGTGGGTGATGAATCTGTGAAGTACACTCATTGTGAACTAGACATGTCTTTTCTGTTAGGATTAAGCTGTGCACTTATCCCTTTTGCTAACCATGACCATGCAAGGCGTGTCCTCTACCAATCGGAGAAGCACTCACAGCAGGCTATTGGGTTTTCAACCACAAACCCTAATATCAGAGCAGATACCAACGTTCATCAGCTATTTTATCCTCAGAAGCCTCTTTTCCGAACAATGCTTTTTGATAGTCTTGGAAAATCTATTGGTAGTGGATTACAGTCAAGGCATGAGTTCTTCAATGGTCAATGTGCTATTGTGGCAGTTAATGTCCACCTTGGTTACAATCAAGAGGACTCCTTGGTAATGAATCGGGCTTCTTTAGAACGTGGTATGTTCCGATCAGAACACATCAGAAGTTATAAAGCTGATGTGGATAATAAGGAAGCATTAGGAAAAAAGGCCAAGTTTGAGGACGGTGTTAACTTTGGAAAGATACAAAGCAAAATCGGACGAGTTGACTGCCTTGACGATGATGGTTTTCCTTACATTGGTGCAAACCTGCAGAATGGTGATATTGTGATTGGTAGGTGTACAGAATCAGGGGTTGACCACAGTATAAAGCTAAAACACACTGAAAGGGGCTTGGTTCATAAAGTTGTATTATCAGCAAATGATGATGGGAAAAATTTTGCAGTTGTATCTTTGAGACAGGTAATATACCCTTTACTTGATGTTGCATCTTTGACACAGGAAAACATCCTTCGCTTAATTACGCAACTGGAAAGTAGTTTGGATTGGAGCTTTTGCTTACAATCTGAAGGGCGTAACCCTATACTGATGACTTCTTATTTAAAAAAAGAATATCCATTGACCAATTTAACAAAGCCTGTCACCTGTTACGATTTCTTTTCCTTCTAAGTGATCTTGTTTAAATTATGCAGTAGAGTATATTTTTTCCCCAACCAAGCTTTCTTCTCCCCATTTTTATTTGCATTATATAGCCCCTATTTGGACTGTCCTACCCGTTCTGTAAATCTGTGGGGAGATTGAAGTGTCCAAAAGTCTGTGAAAGACCAAAGATTGAACAGAGCCTTTTCCTTTTTATCGGAGGATAAGAAAAACAGAAACCAGGCCGTTTGTTGAGGCATAGTATTTTTAATACTGACAAAAGATCACCATTTTTATTCTTTCTCAATGCTCATCTTTCAGAGAACACAGCCACATTAACATAATATACCTTTTTTACTGGGATGGGATCCTTTATTTTATGCTGCTGAGGTTGCAACTACCTAACTCACGATCCTCTCCAGAAGCAACCTACAAAAAAGACTCCATTGAATTGTGGAGCTTGCTGATGAGAGATGAAGAGATGACCAACAGTCTGCCCATATTTTAAGTGTTTTAAGCTTTATCTTTATGATTCATTTTATTTTCCAAAAACCTTTGTGAATTTTAAAAAAGAGAATATAAGAGATTGTTGATGAACTGCTAATGTGGAATGGAAGTCTACCATTATCCTGAGTGACTGTAAAAGTGTAGTGGACTATCTAGTACTGCTTTCAGGTTACTTTGTACTAAAATAAGATATAGTAATTGTCTTTGGCACGGATGCAGGTTTTATAATTTGGTGGTTTATAATAATAGTGAAGGATAGATGAGCCAAAGTACAGAAAATGCATAGATAGTAACACTAACACCTGTTAGGATGTGGGATACAAATATGAAATTATTAGTCATTGTTTATATCTCTATGAGCTTATTACAGAATTATATCCTGATTGTGAGTTACTTCTTCACCATATTTTGCAGATGCGGATGCCTCGTCTTGGAGATAAGTTCTCTAGCATGCATGGGCAAAAGGGTGTTCTGGGTTTTGTGGAATCACAAGAGAATTTTCCTTTTACAATTCAAGGGATTGTCCCAGATATCGTCATAAACCCCCATGCATTTCCATCTCGACAGACTCCTGGCCAATTGCTTGAAGCTGCCCTAGGAAAGGGAATCGCTTGTGGTGGGTCCGAAAAATATGCGACCCCTTTCTCCACTCTCTCAGTTGATGCCATAACAGATCAACTTCATAGGTAACGAACTAACCATTCAGAAATCAAGAGCATTGAATTGTTCTTCTGGTGTGTTCTTAACTTCTTATGTTCTATTATCTTCTTATTTTCTATTGTTTACGTAGTCCAGTGATATGGATTCGTCTACATTCTATTTTACATCTCTTAGTCTAAAATAAAGGAAGAATCCACATGAAACCTTTGAAACTTGGAAAAATATATAACAAATTCTGTTTAACACTTATTTCTAATAATGTATAGATGAATTAGGTTTTAACACGCGCCAGTCAAATTTTTGTTTTGTGCTCATACGATGTTAACGACTATTGGTTTTAAAATCAATGATCAACAAGAAAATAATTTGAAAGTTGGTGAAAAAATAATAATTTTAGCAGTTCTCTATCGGTTGCGTACAACAAGAGACATAAGTGCAGTACTCGAACCCAATCCTTGTACACAATCCATGTAACAGGGTACTTTAGCAAAGGTCCTTTACATGCTGTTAAATTTGTGCCCTGTAGGTTGACCTCCAGTCATTCTCAGCAGATCTTCATATCCTAAAATTTGTATTTTATTTTTTTTTCCCGATGTAATCTATCATTTTTCTGCTTGATTAGATTCACTCATGTCTTAATATTATGGTAATTAGGTAAACGCAGCTATCATATATCACACTGTCTCTCACGCCGTGTTTAACAACTATAAAACTGACTAGTCATGTGTCATTTTAAATAGGGAAAGATTTCGTGGACTATGTTATCTGTTTTTCGGAATTATGATTTAATACTTTTTTGCCATTTCTACTTATAATTTAGTAATCTGAATCCTGGAGCTCAAATAGAAAAGAGGATAGGACTGTTCTATCCATGAGAGGTATTGTATGATTGAGCTGGACTGTATTAATTGTCCTGTCTCATCCCCTGTTTGTTTCACTTCTACTCTCAGACCGTGCTATAGATTAGTAGTACCTCCAGATTGTTGCAGAATTCAGCCCTAAATAAGGAATTAATCTATCCCGCGAGTGGTGAGACTGTTAGTCCAGATTCTGGTCTTTGTTGTTCGAACAAGTATATCTAATTATTATTTATACCAATTTGTTTCTGAATTGTAGTATCCGGATTGCCAATCCGGGACTGATTGCCAATTTTTCATACTAATACAAAAACATGCACAGGGCTGGGTTTTCGAGATGGGGTAGCGAGAGGGTGTACAACGGCCTGACAGGTGAGATGATAAAGTCCCTCATATTTATGGGTCCCACTTTCTACCAGAGGTTGACCCACATGGCCGAAGACAAGGTCAAGTTCAGAAACACTGGACCTGTCCACCCGCTTACGCGCCAGCCCGTCGCTGATAGGAAGCGGTTCGGTGGAATCAAGTTCGGTGAGATGGAGAGGGACTGCCTCATCGCCCACGGGGCGGCAGCAAACCTCCACGAACGGCTCTTCACCCTCAGTGACTCATCTCAAATGCATATCTGCCAAAGTTGCAAGAACATCGCTAACGTAATCCAGAGGCCGGTGGCTGCTGGTCGTAAAGTTCGGGGTCCATACTGTCGATTTTGTGAATCGTCCGAGGATATTGTTCGGGTCAGTGTGCCTTATGGGGCTAAGCTGTTGGCTCAGGAGCTGTTCAGCATGGGGATTTCTCTGAAGTTCGAGACTGAGCTTTGCTGATCGGGTTCTAGTTCCGGATATTGCTTAGTTGTTTTAGTTTAAGGTCCACTCTTTTCAGATTTCCTCTTTGGGTTTGTATGAATATTTCTATCTACATGTGACTGTATGCCAGCTTATGTCCTAGATCCCTCTTTTGCTATTACAGTTTTTATGTCTATGATTCTGGTGCCTTTGTGTTGAGTTTTGCAAACAGTTAAAGCTAGTAAGTCTCCATTGTCTCCGTCGGGATTTTATAAATTCCTGGCTGTGTCCAGGGCAGGATTTCGATAGAATTATTCCATGGAAGAAGTTCCGGAAGTTCAATCTGCTTTCTTTTAAATTTTATTTTCCAGGTGAACGCGAAATTCAGGATTTCCCATTGTGTTCCGAGTGAGATGAAAGGTCTTGAAACTATTGAACGGTTGTTTGTCGACTGTGATGTTCCAAATTAGTGGTTTGCGTCTCTGTTTGGTTTGGACTTTAATCGGGATTAGCCAATGAGTACTGAGAGTTGGTTTTTCAGTCCTCCGTTGGAGCGCATCCTCGATGTTAGCTACTCCTTTTAATCTGTATAGCAATCATGTGGGTTATTTTGTTCCACCGTTAACAAGATTTTACTGGACAATAGTTTATAGGGCGGATGATAATATCATGCTCTCAATAAATAGTTTTCGGCATTTCTCGTTGGCCTTCAAACTTGAGACGAAGCTGTGCCGATCAGTTTGTCTATTGTTCCGAATGTTATGTATTGTTTAAATGTAAGTTTTACCTTCTCGGTCTTGTGCCAGGACTGCGGGTATACGGGCCAGCAGCTCATGCAGATTTGCAGGTCCAAGAAGGAAATGTGGGACCTACACTTGACACGTAATTAGTGGGTACATGGGGCAAATTGCTTTCCCCCCTCGTACCCCCAAGCGGTTCTCCCACCATATTTACTATTTTATCCTTATTTTTTATAAATAATTACTATTTTTTATTTAATTGATTTATTATATTTTTATT
>MKEJ01068183.1:0-13292 GCA_001753735.1 Embelia ribes | reverse complement strand
TTTTTTTTTTTTATTTTATGTCTGGAGACCAAATTGAAATGGACATTTGAACCTATCTTCCTATATGGAAAATTGAAAATTTGATGATTGTTTCTTGGAGTTAAAGGTGAGAGATTTTATCCCTTCTGTTATAGTGGACAACAAAAAAACATTTTAAGTTATCTGTGGCTATGCCTAACTCTCCAAATTTAGTTACAAGTGGAACTAAAGATATGATTGCTCTTCCATTTCATTTGACTGGTACTAGTACAGGTTCACATGTAAAAGATTTACACGTGAATTTTACGAGGTTTCTATTTAATAAAAATATTGTATATTAATATAAAAATAAAATTTAATAAATTATTTTATATATTTTTTATTAAAAATAAAAAGGCTACAATTGTCATCAAATGGAATATAAGATTAATATAAATAATTGACTGTAAAATAGATCATAATTTATATTTTTATTATCATATTACAATTTTCATTGACTGTAAAAAAAAAATAAAAATAAAAATACTCAAATTATATTGAGTATATAGAAGTAATCATTGTTTTCTTATTTTCTATAATGTAAGAAAATTATTTATGTTAGATATATACTATAAGGCAAACTTTATTTTATATAAAATTTTAATGTTTAATTAGAATATACATGAATCAAATATCATATTGATTTACATAATTTACATTGAGATCAAATGATCGATTAAGGTTGAGTGATATTTGTACTTTTAATTAAGTTGGACCATAACATATCTTGTTTTTATTTGAAGACGCGATAACAACTAATTTAGATAAACTAGTTGAATAATCATTAACTTAAATCTCTAAAGTTATAGTATTATATATATTTTTAAAAATTGTATTATTATAACCTATATAAATTTTTCTTTTTGTTAATCTGATAATCATTAACTAAAATCTATAAAGATATAGTATTATTTTTTAATAAAAAAATAAATAGGTTAAGATTAATTAAATTTTATTTTTGGTCATAATGGCTTTTGCTACAAAATTATATAGCGAATGACAATTTTAGAATGAAAATTGTATGAAACACTTTGAGTGGTTTGTACTTTTAAAGAAACTAGAAGATGCACATGTGCTTTGAATATTATTCACAAATTTACTATTTAACAAAATATTATATATTAACATAAGAAAAAAATTAAGAAATTATTTCAAATAATTTTTAATAAAAACATAAGTGTTGTAATTATCATTTATCAGAATTTTAAGCATGCATTATATTGAAATTTTAAGGTACATCCGTCGACTTGTAGCACTAATTTGTACTATTGAAAATTAATATAATATTTAAATATTTTGTTAAGTTTTTGATATTTTTATTTTAAATTATTTATTTTTATTTTTGTGATAATTATCAATTTAAATCTTTAAAAATATAGTATTATCTCTTAATAAAAAATATGCAAATTATAATTAATTTATATATAACTTTTGTTACAAAGAAACCAAACGAATGGCAAACTTTGAAGAAATATGGGATACTTGGTGAAGTTAGTATTTTTAACAGAGACTTAGATATTTATATTAGAGTAAATTTACATTTAATAACAGCGGATAAGAAGGTGTTAATTGGTAAATGGTTTTAATAATCAGAACAATATTAAAATAAACTGAATGTAGAAGGACTATTGTAAAAATATAATTTAAAAAGTTAAAGGTGGTTATTGGAATTAATGATAAAGTTGGAGGTGCAGTTGGTTAGTTCCATTCAATTAATCACATTCACATATTCTGATTTCATTCATATATATATGTATAATCACATGTAGTCAGGAAAAAAGACTTTAGATATTTTTTTACTGAATTTTTTGAGAAGTGTAACGTAATAGTAATAACACTCTCACTAGAATAAATAAATCCAAATAATGTCAGCTAAAGCGACAAAATCCAATTTACAAGAAATGAAGACCACACACTATAGTCTACCACCCATCCCACGCGCCAAAATTTAGTCAATATATTAGCAATGTGAATAATAGTAGTCATATATTCTCCAATATGTATTATTTTAAAATACATCACTCGTATGTTTTTATAAGTAAATTATTTAATAAAATAAATAATACAAAAGCTATGTTATATTTTAGAATTTATCAATAAAAGATTCTATTTCTATTGTTAAATGTGCTAATATATAATCTTAACACTCTTCCAGCAATATTACTGACGATTTCGTACTAGTCATTTCATTTAGAAACCACTATATCAATTAGATCCCGGGCTACAATTTGAAATAGAAACATATGATTACCATTGAGATCTCACTCGTTCATTCGTGATATGATGGTGAAACAATGATCTTTATTACGGGTTCAATAATTAGGTTGTACCGATCTAATTCAACATAAGATGAACAATTCAACTTGGGTGTTAAGAAAATTATAAATCTAGATGCTTAACTATATTTTTTCTATAATTTTAAATGTAGAATTTTAACCAATAAATGTTGAGAACCTAACTCTAACGTGGTTGCACTTACTAATAATAATTCTAAACAAATACACTTGACTCAAAAAATAATTTTATTAATAATAAAATTACTAATAACTAATAAATTAAAATACTAAAATTATCACGATCCCTTCGTTGGACAATCCATTGAAAACAAATTTCAAATTAAAAAAAAAACAAAAAACTAGGGGTTGTTTTGTCACTAAATAAATAAGAATGCAACGTCAATATTTTTTATCAGATCAATAATGGACAATCGATGTAGCTTATCTTTTTGGACGTTATTAGAAGAGTTATTCTATACCACAACATGCCATATTGAGCCACAACTACTAACTCGATAGGACAACACATTACCACAGTACACCGAAATGCAAAGAAGTAAAAGGCGCTCAAGAATAATTTATTTCGAGCAATTGCATAAAAGAAATATAATTACAAGGAAAATCATTGTGCCGTATTACACACGCGCTGCAAAAGGGAGTGAGATACCAATCTCCCCCACAGTGACATGTGGCTCTCACTCAAAAAGCTTGCTCCCACGACATAGTTTTCCGGTCCCCAACCTTGCTATTAGTATTCCGTTTTATTTTAATAATTTTTTTATAATTATTAAAAAAATTAATTAATATTATTGAAATCAAAAATATATTTTTTATATTTATTACCATACTCATAATTAATACTATTATTTTGTACAATTTATAATAGATTGATAATTAAATGACTATAATAAATAATAA
The DNA here is from genome assembly GCA_001753735.1 of Embelia ribes. Classification (NCBI taxonomy): domain Eukaryota; kingdom Viridiplantae; phylum Streptophyta; class Magnoliopsida; order Ericales; family Primulaceae; genus Embelia; species Embelia ribes. The sequence goes on along the minus strand of MKEJ01068183.1, from coordinate 10,080 downwards.
TATTTTAGTAAAGTATCTTTTTAACTAATTTTTTAAAATAAAAAATAAATTATATATTAAGACGGATTAAAAAAAAAGTATCACTTTTACATCTCTCTTCTATTTTCCAAAAAAGACCAACAAAGATCTCTTGATTAAACATTCATTTGTAGCTTTAGTAAAAAAAAACATTATAAACCAACATTTGGTACCACCAAATTGCCAGTCTTAATTAAAGTAAAAGACATTCTTGCCTCGGGGGTCATTCACTCTCTCCTGACCGACCTCTCACCTTATGTTGCACTAATCTCTCTCTCTCTCTATCTCTCTCTCTCCATTGTCTGATTTCCGGCCAGTAATATCCACAGTGAGCTACTCTCTTTCCATTACTGCATTATTTTTTATTCTTTTATGCAAGTATCCGGTTAATAAAATGAATAACCAAAAGAATTTGAGTTTGATTTTGTACTACTATTTCTAATGCTAGCATTGAACAATAGCTTCAGGGTAAGTTATATTTATCCCATTGCGCTTTGTTGATCTGGGATCTGATTTATATATAGCTCTACCATTTGTGTATATGATAGCATTTCTGTTGAGCTCGGGGTTGGTTTTAGCAATAAATAAATTGAGCAGTTTTCGATGTTGATGGAGCTTTGAGCTCTTAGATTTAGCTCATTTGCATTAAACAGCTTCAAATGTTAGTCCTCTTAGGGCACTCTTACTGGTATCCTAAATGTTAGTAAATTACGGAACGGCAAAAAAACTTTGTATCCAACTATTACTCAATCCCGTAAAGGAAAGGGGTTTGCTACAGTGCTCCACTTGAACTAGTTATTGTTCATCCCGAGTTCTATCTTTAAGTTTAGGTAGTCTGGTGTATGCGTATTCCATATGTCGGCCTCTATTTTAGAGTTTCAGTTACTATGATTAAAATTTAGTGGTTGAGAGTAGTTACATGGCTGGGAATGCCCTTAAGTTGCATTTATGCGTAATTTATGTTTGCTGTGTATGAAACTAGTTTATGATGCAAGCGCATAGGCATGGTACTTTTTTTACCATATTTGACATGATAATATGAATTGAATAACATACGACTATGACTTTTGATCCTTATCAAGTGTACAGTGTGTGCATAACTCAAATCATACCATGGTTTTATGGGATCATGAAAAGTTTGTTATCTTATGTCTGTGTATAATGTTGATTAATAGGCAATCTGAAATACATGAAACCAAGTGCATGTTACGCTATTAATAGCTTTCACAGTAGTAACTGTCTTTTCTTGCACATTTCACAATAGTAGTGTCTTGGCCGTTATAAAAAAATAAGGAACGGATGATACTCAAAATGTCTCCAGTTGCAGTATAAGAAAAAGGAAGAGAGAGAAGAATTTAAATCACTGCCTATCACATTCTGGATTTTCACTTTTTTTCTGTGACTTTCAGGACTCTCGTTACTGACCTTGTTCAAAAGCTTAATTTTGATACTAAAGTGCACGGTTGTGTATGCAATAATGGTTCTGGGCACGAGGGCAAACAACCGGAGGAGCCCCACTCTTCACCGTGATTTTTTGATTCTAATTCACGAAATAAAACCTTGGCCTCCATCTCAGTCGCTAAGAACCGTTCGTACGGTTCTCATTCAATGGGAACATGGCGAGCGATATTCTGGCTCCACAAATACAGTCATTCCTTTTCTTGGTTCTGGTATTGGCGATGGAAAAATTGAGTTTAACGAGTCCTTTAGGATTTCTGTGACATTGGTCCGGGACATGTCTGTTAAAGGAGGGGACAGTTCTACCTTTCAAAAGAGTTGTTTAGAGCTTAATCTGTATGAACCTCGGAGAGACAAGACGGTGAAAGGTCAGCTGCTCGGAACTGCCATAGTAGATTTTGCTGATTATGGTGTAGTTAAAGAGGCTCAGAGCATAAGTGTCCCGATAAATTCAAAGAGAATCTATAACAACACATCTAAGCCGCTACTATATCTAAAAATCCAGTCAATTGAGAAAGGTCGAACGAGCTCCTCTTCTAAGGAAAGCCTGTCTGGAGTATTATCTATGGAAAGGAATGGTGGGGAATCAGTCTCTGCCTTGATGAATGAAGAATATGCTGAGGAAGCAGAGATTGCATCCATTACTGATGACTATGTTTCTTCGCCTTCCTCTATGGCTCTTTCATCTCCAGCTTTTGAGAATGGGGGCTTATCCCATTGTCTTCAGGAGGTACATTTTTCTTTTTCTTTTTCTTTTTTATTTATGGTTGAGATGTTCATTTTGCTAATATTACTAAATCAGTTACTGCTGTTTGTGTTGATCATGTCTGTACCTGTTTTATATTTTCCAATACGTGCAAATTGTTTCGCCTTTTGGGTGTTAATATTTACAAAGCTGTATATCGAAAAAGAAGCCTAATTTGTATCTTGGAGCTAAAATGCAATCAAAACAAGAAAAGGAAAAAAAAGTTGATCATAATAGTTGTATGCGAGCAATTCACTAGCTGTAGTGTTCTCATCTCATAATATGACAGGTAATGAGTGATAGCCCAAGCGAGGAGGTTTACATCCAACCCGACTTGATTCCAATTCAGCAGCTTGTTGGAAGTGAGACAAAGCAAGGGAACGAAGTACATGAAACAGAAAGTTTAAAGGTTAGCTCATCTTAATCATGTGATAAACTGCCATATATTTCAATGCTGATAGCAAAGTAAATGATCATGCTGCTTTGGTTAAGTCTAAGTATTAATCGTGAACAAAATCACTGTCTATTATGTTCATTACTCCTGGATGACTCGCTCTCGGTCTCCTCCTTATAATGTAGCCACAAAGTGCTGACATAAGAAGTGACTACTATCTGATCTGTTGCAGGCTGGTAATGGTGCTATTTGTGCCAGTGAAATGAGCACTAGCGCTCTAAATGGATCTGAGGGCAGCATATCAGATGGCCCTCTAGCTAGAGTAGCACCTTTAGATCATGACTTGGATGAGAAGTTGAGGCTTGAAAACTCTGTTTTGTCTCAAGTTGATACTGAGACAGTTCAGAGCCTGCTTGCAGAAGCAATGTGCCAAACTACAACTGTTGATATCATCCATAATGGTCCTGTAAACAACATAGACGAAACGAAATACCTAGAGAAGGGACATGAAGGAGAGGTTAGGAGCGAGGGTGATCATCCCACTAAAGATGAACAATTCAACGAATTTTCAGATGATAACATGGAGCAAGGATCATGTGCAAGTGCTGCTGTTGCTCTATGTGAGGAGAAGCTCGAAGTCAATAGTAACACCCATAAATTGAACCATGGGAAATCCGTGCGATCATCTGTTGACTCTGGTAGAAGCAATGGATCAATCAAGAGTGGGAAGCTCGGGGATGATCATGATGGCCCTCGATGCTTTACTAGCCATGGAAGAAAAGCGACCAAAATTTACACAAAAGAGGTAAAGAACACATATTCTGATGGTAGAATCATACAGCTTGAACGTAGAATAAAGATGCTTGAAGGAGAGCTGAGAGAAGCTGCTGCTATTGAGGTCGGTCTTTACTCCGTTGTAGCAGAGCATGGAAGTTCCGCTAGTAAGGTCCATGCTCCGGCTCGACGCCTTTCTAGGCTCTATCTTCACGCTTGTAAGGAGAGTTCCAAGTCAAGGAGAGCAAGTGCGGCTAGAAGTGCAGCATCAGGACTAGTTGTTGTTGCAAAAGCATGTGGAAATGATGTTCCCAGGTAACTTTTGGATAGTTAGATCATAGCATTCCTTGTAATCCTAATAAAACATCCTTAGTAATATTAAGACACTATCACTTATAGAATTTCAGTCTGAGTATTACTAGATTAACTCAACGTGGGGACCTCTTGCTTATGAATCAGCCTCACATGAGTCTCATTTCCGTTCTTTTTTCCTGGATATAATTCAAATTTGAAAAATTTAATGTTATTAGGTGCTATAATCTGCCAATTTGATCTACAGTCTATATACCTACATAATTTGAGGAGTCAATATAGGTGAGCGAAGCGTTGAGTAATGTTTCCAGCTATGCGTATCTAGCAATGATTTCTATCTCCGTTTTTCATTAAAGCACTATTTTGATGAACACACGTACTTATTGTCCTCCATTTCAACCTCAGGTTGACCTATTGGTTGTCAAATACTGTTGTGTTGAGAGCCATCATAGAGAAGCAGTTACCACTTTATGTTGGACCTTTAGTTGAAAGGTCAAGTGGTCGGAATGGTAACCACAGGAAAATATCTCCACTTAAATGGAAGGAGTCTTCTAAAATTATGGAGAGTAAGGATGCGTTCTCTTTTGATGACTGGGAAGATCCTCGGACTTTTACATCTGCATTGGAGCGCATCGAAGCTTGGATCTTCTCTCGAGTAATTGAGTCCATCTGGTGGCAGGTAATACATTCACTGATAGTTGTAAATCTGTTGCCAAACCTTACGTAGATAGTTGCTGTTTTAGTTTGGTTCTATACGAAAGGAATTCTAAATGTTTAGCTGGGTGGACTTTGTTCTCTATTATCTGCAGACGCTGACACCCCATATGCAATCTGCCGCTGCACAAGCAATAAATACTGATTCTTCTTTTGTCAATAGCAAAACCTATAGAAGGACATCTAGTTCAGGTGATCAAGATCAGGTGAATGTCTCGTTAGAGCTCTGGAAGAAGGCATTCAGAGATGCCTGTGAGAGGCTTTGCCCTGTTCGAGCTGGGGGACATGAATGTGGCTGCTTGCCTGTGCTGGCTAGATTGGTAAGCTACATGCTCTAGAGTCTCAGTATGCAATCATTAAGGTTCCCAACTTGCACATTGTTACAGAAATGAGCTGTCGACTCGCTGTGTGCCTGTAATATACCAAATAACATGTTCTGCATTTCAAATTGTTTGTTTTATGTAACTCTATTCTAAAAGTGTGAAGGACTCTAAAATTTCCTCTATTTTATAATCCAAAAATACCCCTCCCGCTATTACAAAGTTACAACAATTTTAGTTGATAATTTGGACCAAATAAGGGTAATATTGTATTTAACAAAAATAAATATACCAACACTTATCCAATATTCCCTCCAATAACAGCAATGGTCCCCATAGTTTCAATAGTAATTCCTTTTGGTTCCTGTAGTTTTACTCACAACAGTAATAATTCTTATAGTTTGGAAGATTGACAAATTTGGCCCCCAATATTTGAAAAAAAGATATATTTAGTATCTTATATAATTTTTGCTCATATTTAAAATCCTATAATATTCAAAATAAGAGAAAATATCAATGTTAAATATCATAAAAAAAACTAACTTGCACGAAAATATATCAAATCCAATCTAAAATAAATGCATATATTAGAATTTTCTCTCTATTATCTTGAATTAATAGAGAGTAATAAGTTAACCTTATCATTATTTAACTAAAAATATTTGAATTGTGATTTTTCAAAAGTTACAACATAAATTGATAAGAATGTCAGGTAATAATATTTGCTTATGATGTCTTTTTTTCCTAAACTTTCTTCTTTTGCTTTTATTTTCTTTTTTACAAAATAACTTAAAGTCAAATGATAATCTCACCTACAAAATTTACCCGAATATCTTACCCACTCACGTGACAACATAAATCTTTGGATGTGATTGGTTTTTAGATGTATTGGATTAATGACTCAACTAAGATTACATCAACGGGTAAGGGAGCATTGCTCTAATTTAAATTATTGAAGGTTATTTTTTTATTTTCAAATGGATGTATATCTGTTGTAACATTTTTCAAAAATATTCAATGCAAATGTTTCAATCTCATTTTTTACTAGGCGTATGACGGTTGGAAGATGATATCTTTTTGGTTTACACATTGAATGATCAAACATTGGTTATATTTTGTAAAACTTAGGACTTGAAATATCTTTTTAAATGTAAAAATAAGAATTATTAAAACACAAATTATTTCTGGCACTATAATGGTCATTATATAATCGGCTTTCTTTAGGATACATACATTACATTACATTGGATCCATAGGAGGACTTCTATATTTTTCTAGAATTGTTTGTTTAAGTTTTAAAATAGGTTTAAGATATTGGGATGAAGATGTGATTAATAAAAGCATATTATGGGTTAGTATTGTGTATAGACTCATTAAATTTATTTTGACACAGTTAAAATATGATTAACATTTTTCTTATAGTCCACATATCTTTCATCTTATTTCTTTTGCTCCTATTGGAACTAATTTGTTTTTTACTTTTCAAGATTAACTTCGCACTTTAATTTCCTTAGAACACCCATGTTGTGAATGGTGAGTCTAAACCAAATTACTATGAAATATTAATAAAGTGAGGATAACTATCATTTTAAGTTTTAAAATAATGATAAACAAAATTGCTAATTAAGATTAATTTTGAAAAATTAACAATAATCTTCTTCTTCTCTTCCTAATATTTTTATTAATTAGTACCAATTTTTTTTTTTTCATAACACAATTTTCTTTTTTCATTCAATTGACATAATCTCAAAAACAATCCATGTACATGATATGTTCCTTTCATACTAATAAAACTTATGAAGATTGCTAATACAAAAAATTGTCTCTTATAGCTTGAATTAAATATTTTATATCCATATATATATATATATATATTTGTATAAATACTAAATATTTTACTTTAGTTAGTTCATTAGGTTATTTTAATAAAATTCACACGTATCGGGATTGCACTTTTGCTAATTTTTAAAACAGACTATACATTTGGGCTTCTAAGTTTACTATAAAAGTAATATATTTTGCTCCTTCTCTAATATATTTTTGGTTTTGTCATTATAGTACGATGCCAAAAATTGATTAGTGAAAAGTTTTAGTAACAAAGGTTTGCGCACATACAATAATTAATGAATATTCAAACTATTGCCATTTGGTACTTTTATCACGTACAAGACAGGTAGAAGGAAAACAAGGTGTACTCTTTCCCAACTTTTTTTTTTTTTGTTTTGTATCTTTTCCTACCTTACAAGAAAGAAAGAAATAATAGTTTCTAAAATGAAAATAACATATATCATGCAGTTAAAATTTGTTTCTTTTTAAATGCGATCACTACTAATTTGTTTACAATATTAAACTTTGTAACTTTCTCAAAAAAATTAAATAGATGTAACAATTTTGTACATTTTTTTTTATAGCCAATAATAATTTTGTACATAATCGTATGGAAATTAAATTTTGCAAATGAATCTAAAACGGCATCCTTTATAAAATTTAAATCAAATTCTTATTCAATATAAATATGAGCAATATTATGAAGAAAAAAAAAACACAACACCCCGTGAGTTCAGCCAGTAGTATATAATATTCATTATATCTATAATTTATCCAATCATATATAGGTGATCGACAACAAATCACGATGACTAATAGCATTCATTCCCAAATTTTCCCAAGGCCAAAGCGGTCATATCAAGCCGACAGACTATGGGGTAACAGACAAGTATTATTTAACTGGTTTTTTTGCAATTTTGACACATGTGGATCCCAAAATTATGTAATCGGTACATCAACAAAAATAATTACAAATATGATACATGTCATTATATTTGCCATAACAAATAGCGAACATACAAAAAAGGAAATTATATTGTTCGTTATTAATAATGGCAAAAAACTATATATTATTCGCCACTACTAATAACGAAAGTAATATATATATATATATATATATTTACATTTCCTCAATTGTAATGGGAAAATAATGTTTTAAATTTTTTTTTATATTAGTCAATGCTAATGGCAAAATACCGATAATTGAAAAAAATAAAAACTTATTACAACTATTTTTCTTGCTGTATTTTATCACTTCCTGTATTCAGCATTCAACCCAATAATGAAATCAACATAACCTATTCCAGTTTGAAACATAAAAAAACTGGACTATATAATCAAGGACAGAAAAACACATATCAATAATTACATTACGGATACGCATAACAAAATAAAAATACATATCATCAAAACTAGGAATAATATATATATAAAACTAGGAAAAATATTATAATTGTTGTCTACGTTTCTCCGCTCCCATATGTGTATCCTCAATTAGACATCAGTTATGATTTTTTTTTTCTAATTTTAAAAATGATGGTTGTATATATATATATATATTTCTAATTTTGTTGATATGTGTTTTTCTTTCGTTATGCGTATCTGTAATGCAATTGTTGTTACGTATTTTTCTTTCATTGATTATATAATCCGATTTTTTTTATGTTTGAAATTGGAATAGCCTATGTTGATTTCACTATTAGACTAAATGTTGAATACATGAAGAAAAATAGTTGCAATAAGTTTTTTTTTTCTCAGTTATCGTTATTTTGCCACTAGCATTGACGAACATACAAAAAATAAATTAAAACATTTCCCATAACAATTGGCAAACTATAAAAAAATAATAATAAAATAAAATAATATATTATTTTTGCCTTTAGTAGTGGCGATTGTAAAAAAATATTTTTTTTTTGCCATTACTAGTGGCGAATTGTAAAAAAAATATTCATTTTTGCCATAAGTAGTGTCGAATAATATACATTTATTCACCATTGCTAATGACGAACAATATAGTAATTTGAAATGTTTGTTATTAGCAATGATAAACATGTATATCATATTGATAATTATTTTAGATTATGCACTAGTTACGTATTTTTGGGACCCACGTGCCCCAAAATTGCAAAATTGTAAAAAAAACCCATTATTTAAGGCTGAAAACAAATTGTCAACAACCACGAATGTTTAGGAATATTAAATTATTTTAGCTATAAAAGATATGCATATTATCAATTAATTATAGTTCCCATATTTTCAACAATGATTCCATTTGGTACCAAGAGTTTCAGTTGACACAATGATGGTCCCTATATTTCCAAAAGTCAAAACATTTACTGGTTTTTGTGGACTTAGAGCCATCCAAAATCATTAAAACCATATCAATTGATCTAAGCATAGTTCACTTAGAAATAAAATAGTCTTAAAATTTTCTCATATTGTTATTTTTTACTAAATGGATCCATTGATCTTAATTAGGAAAATATTATAAATAGGACCACCCAAGTTCACCAGATTGTACATCTAAGGTTGTGCATCGGTTCGGTTCAGAAACTTCCCCAACTGAAAACCGATACCCAAAATTTCCGAACCCATAATAAAGCGGTATCGATCCCGAACCGAATTGTGTAAAAAACCGAACAGATTCCGAAACCAATTTTGGCAACTTCTCAATCTAGAAACCAAAAATCCCATATTTTTTTTTTTAGAAAAATAGCATTGCCTATTCTTTAACATATAGATATACCATTAAAATTTAAAACTTCACTAAGTAGTCTAACAAATAAAAACAACTCAACAAAATAATACAACCTTACAAAATACAAACCATAGTTACAACTTACAAACCAAACAACATCAGCCCAAAACATTTAAACAACACAACTAAAACAATCTAACACAAGTTAAACAACCCAACAAAACAATCAAATTCGGGAACTTCAGGAAATTTCAGGAAATCCAAAAATTTCATGTTTGATTTCTGATCCCGATTCCGAACCAAATCACTTTTTCGGAAAATTTGCTTCGGTATTTTGGTTCGGGTTTCGGGAATCTCAAATGTTTGCTCACCCCTATGTATAATGGAAGTGAGATCGGGATCGTAAGAACGCCAAATCTGTACTTAGTCTAAAAAACTGTGAAAGAGTACTTTGCGAGGAGGTGATTCCATATGCTCTTATTTGCCTTCGTAAGCATAGTATTTACAGTTTCAAGACAAGTATAATAAAAAACAAGACAAGTATTATTTAAGGCAAAAAAGATATTGACAATAACTGCGAATCATTAGGAATATTAAATTATTTTAACTATAAAAGTTATACATATTATCAATTAATTATAGTTTCCATAGTTTCAACAATGATTCCATTCCATTAGAAAAAAACAACAACAATGATTCCATTTGGTTCCAAGAGTTTCAGTTGACACAATGATGCCCCTATATTTCCAAAAATCAAGACGTTTACTGCTTTTTGTGACTTTTTTTTTTTTTTGGAATATGTAGTTTCTGTCGGTTTGTA
>MKEJ01068178.1:0-10105 GCA_001753735.1 Embelia ribes | reverse complement strand
ATGCTACTACTGGCAACCCCCGACCACGCCGCATTACTACACGATTCGCCGTTATAACTACGTCATATAACTACATACTACGCATATATATATACTCCATGCATAATACGCAATAATAATATTATTTACAATACATAATATTATTATTAAAATGAAAAATAAAGTCGAATTTTCTGGGACGTTAGAGAAATACATAATAATAATATTATAGTATCGATATAATATTATTAAAATGTAAAAAAAACTCAAAATTTTCGAAACGTTACAAGTATGATTGTTCCTCTCAATCTGGCAGAGTTACATTGTCGAATGTCTCTTGTAACATTTCGCTGATTGTTAATATTGTGGTTGAGATTAATAGTGAGTAGGCATTTTCTTACTTTTCTAATTCACTGAGAATTTATCCAATCAAGCTTCAGATTTGGATATCTTTTCATAAAATTAATCCCATAAAAATAATAATTGCTATGTAAAGGTAGACTAATAAAATATGGAACTTTAATGTTCAATATCAAGTTCCACTGTGGGAGAAATATTTCTTTTGACTGTATTCTTTAAATACAATTATTATTAAATACGTAAAACAAATTTCTCTAAAAAACGAACACAGTGGAGAGACAAGTGCCCTGACGCCTTTTTTATATGCCACTTCTTGTCATGCAATAGTTCGAATGTGTGGATCAGCCAAATCATTAACTGAATAATTGCTTCACCTATAGATTATTTTATTGCGAACACCACTTATATTATAGAAAGTTGCGTGTGTTTTTGTACTCCACCAAACTTGAAATTCATTCTAAATTGTCTAAACAATTGAGTTAACAGTTTTATTACCTACTTTCAATTAATATTAACAAATTAAATCATAACACCTTTTTCTCTTAATAAGTGCTCAAGTTAATTTAATAGTAAACATGCATGGCGTAACATTATTTATCTATCTTTATTTTAAAATTGTAAAGATTCTGTGAAAAAAAAAATCTATTTTAGAATACGAAAATAATTCTCTCAATATTAAAAAATTACAACTATTTTATTTGATAAATTAGAACAAATAAGGATAATAATATATTGAACGCAACATATATGGCAAGCTCATCTATTATCCTATTTTAAAATATAATAATTATTAGGGATAACTAAAGCAATTGTCCCCACAGTTTCAACATTAATTCATTTTGATATTCGTAGTTTCACTGACAATAGTAATAGTTATTTGAGTTTTAAAATGGAAAATTTTATACCTTAAAGTTTAAGAAAAGCAATATACTTATAATCTTCTATTGATTTTGCTTATATTTAAAATCTTACAATACTAAAAATAAGAGAATTTTAAATCATGTACACTGTCATTTCAAATCACCTTGCACGATTTTGAAAACATTCCACAAGTCTATTTGGTCTTTGAAAAGAATGTAATCGAACAAGCATATTAGCATTCTACTGCAAATCATCCTTCAATTTCGTTCCAAGTGGTACCCTCATTCATAGACTTACATTACGCGTTAATGTGGCTCTCATTTTCATTTCGGCAATGTTTGTTCAATTCATGATTTGATTTAGAAGTTCTTACATGCATGGACCTTGTTCTACAGAAATAAAGTGTGTTGTGTGTTGTACCAAGACAAGAATAACTTGTATAGAAGAAAAGCAAAAAAAAAAAAAAACTGTCTTAGAGTTTAATTTTTGGTAATCAATCTGCATATGGGAGATCTATGACTGTAGCTGTGCTTATTAAGTTGTATACTTTTTAAGTATTTTTTTCGCATTTTCTGCTTGTAAGCATCAGGTGGTTTGACTTATTGTCAGTATGTTTTAGGGCCAGATAAGAAAAAACTGAAATATATATTGACTTTAGTCATTTCTTGAGTAGTAACTTGCTTATTTGACCTACTAGTGAAGCTTATGCATGTTCCCCAAGTGACAGTTAGCACAGTTTTCCTGTTCTTAAACTGTGTACAAACATGTGCTTAAACCCGTTTCTGTTGTCTTCTCATCATGCTATGCTGCAACTTGTGACCCTATTTCATCTAAAGCTTTCCGTTCGTAAGAAATTCTATATCTCTGCTAGGCTTAATATCTTAATTTTCATCGTTTTTTCAGTGACTCATGTCGGACCTGGAGTTGTTAGCATGGCAAATGCAGGACCAAATACCAATGGGAGTCAATTTTTCATTTGCACTGTTAAGGTAGCTCAAAGTCTCCGTTGCCTTCGTCATTTTCTTCATAACTGTTATCCTATTAATTCATTATATGATTTCATCTTAATTTCTACCATGCCCAACATCTTCGGATGAGAATATGCTAAATTTTCTCTAGAATAAAAACGAAGATTATGCTTGGATGCAGCAATTTGTTGTAGGGCTAGCAAAGAAACCTTTCTGAGCTTTCTGTCATGTTTGTTTACTTATGTCGTAAATCTTCCTAAGTTAAAAAAAAAAAAAAAAAAAGGTTTAGTCAGTGGCTGTAGGGCATTATTGAGCATGCTTTGTCTATGTACAAAAACTATTCCTTCGTGAACGATACTTTGAAGATGGCTACCATCAACACCCAAGTTCCAAACTTTGCTAGATTGTTATCTGAAGAATGAGTTTGTAACAGACTTTTGTCCCTCCAAATTTCTTGTTCAAGGTTGGCAATTTTCAATAGAAAAGTAAGGATTTCTCTTTTGCTGATGGCCCACAAGGCCCCATGCTCAACTGTGTTTATAGACTAAAGCATATACTGATACTACTGTACTAAGGGTGGAGTTGTTTATAAACCAAAAAGGAGGTACTCGAAATAATCATATCCAATATCGATTTCGATCAGAACTTGTTATCCAAACCAATAAGTTTGACTAATTGAGTCCAACCATGCGAAAAATCGGAAGTGCAATGCTGAACTCGCCGTTGTAAGGAGTAACAAGTTTGTTGTAAATTCATCACTCAAAGTAAAAACTCCACCACAAAGTTTTGTCTCTTAGAAACAAAATGGTGCAAGTGTTGCCATTTTTAGAAATACATAGTTATGTTGTCTCTCTCGTTAAAAATATTCACTGTCTCACTTCGTGATACCGTTTAGCTAATACCCATGTGTTTATATACTTATTCTGTATATCTTTGAATGATAGACACCATGGCTAGATCAAAGGCACGTGGTGTTTGGGCAAGTTCTCGAAGGCATGGAAATTGTTAAATTAATCGAGTCACAAGAGACGGACAGAGGTGATCGTCCCAGAAAAAGAGTAGTCATCAGCGATTGCAATGAGCTGCCTATGGTTTGAGGATGCGTTGTTACTTCTTGGATTTTTGTTATTTCCCTATTTTCTTTTGGGGCCAAGATTCCCTATGGAGAGCTTTCTTATGAGACTTTTTTTGAAATTAAAAAGTGTCATTTTGAATTTTGTACTCTCTGTGAAGTGAGACAAAAAGTTGGGAAGCTGTTATGACACCGTTTCTCTTGGATGACTTGGTAAAACATTAACTTAATAACTTTTTTGAACTTCATTAATTTTTCCTCCCTCTTTTTCCAGAATAAGTAGATGATAAAGGGCAGTGCATTGGGTTAACCATTTTTGTCCCCTATATTTTAGTAATCTATAACTCAAACTTTAAATTGGAGGCTAAGATTTTGGGAATGCTTACCTCAGATCCCTCCCCTAAATTTAAGAAAAGAACTTGGGATTAAGTGTGGTCTCGTACTTTTTTAGGACTAGAAACACTGGTGGGGAATTCCCTTGTGCTTGATCTCTACTATATGGGCGCTCATTTGGGAGTACAATGTTTCAATGACCGCCAGCCATAACTTTTGTAAGAAAATATGGATTCGTAAATAAAACAAGAGCAATTAGAGGCGGAGCCTGGAATCGGAAAAAGGTGGGACGGAGCGTCATAGGACATTATAAAGGGAGGCTGAAACTCTATTACGAAAGGTCGGTCTAAAACCTCACAAGGGCTTGATTGATTGGAGGATTAGGGAAGGATAGATTGGGAGGAGGAAGGGGAGGAATTGTAGAGATTTGTGTTTGGCTAAATTTAACAAAGAGAGAGACAAGAAAGGGAAGGAAAGGGAGGTGAAATAAAATTGTAAAATTTAATGATACCAATTATATTTTCAAATCAAATTGTATCGTCTCTAATTTGAAATAAACACAATCAATCATTTCTTCCCTTCTTTTTCCCTCCTTTCTTTTCATTTTCTCTCTTCTTAATTAATTTGTCCCTTCACTTTCTCCTCATTTTTTTTTTCTAACCAATCAAGCCCTCAAGACTGGAGATTTGAGTGTTGGTAGAAACAACACTAGCCCCGCCCACAAGCACCTGCTTTGATTTTTTGAATAAAAAAAAGAAAGTTACAAATTAATATATATTTTTTTAATTAATTTTCACACGGGATACTGTCCATTGGATTCAATCACATGGCATAAGAACTCTCTGCATTTGGTCACCCATATGAGCCGTCTTGTAAGGGATTTGATCCCAATATAATAAATGTTTTTCATAAGAATTGTTTTTTTTTTTTTAAAAGTATTGTGTTTTAAGGATATTAAGGATAATTTATTTAATTATTTTAAATAAATAATAAATTGAAAATAATTGTAGTAATTTGTCTCAAATTTATAGTAATTTGATAAACACGGCAAATCTTGCACATTAGATGGAAAAAAAAATCTCATATTGAGATTACTTCGGTTTCTAAGTTGTTACAAGAATCTTCCTCTAATCATACTGAGAGCTCGTGATCTTACTCAACCACATAATACTCCCCTTAAATCACTTAAAAAAATATATTTTGACCGCAAAAATAAGTAACTACAGTAGCTATATACATACCATATTTTAATGTTTGGATCAAAATATTAATAATTCAATAGCTCTTGATATATATAGATTACAATCCTTGGTTAAAAAACCTGCAACTAAAAATGTGTGTGCATATATCATGAGTATGCATATCTACTTGATTTGATGTCCTTTAGAAAGAAAGAACACAGAGACAAGGCTAGTGTGTGTCAAATTTGGTTGACGTCAGGGCTTTCTACGGCTAGGATCTGTCCACGTGTACATTATCTGCAGGAAAGCATGCACCGAGGTGGGTTTGTGGGAAAAAAGAGAGAGGATAAATTACACTTTGCACCCATTAGGTTTCTAACAATTGCATAATACCGCCTAATGTTTCTTATTTATAATTTGGATTCGGGTAATTCAAAATTAATTTTGGATAATTTGGATTCGGAAATTTTATTTTTTTTCCGGATAATTCAGATCAGGTATTTTTCGAATTACCCGAATGCTCTTCCCCATATGCAAAAGCCTTGCTTATCTAACTTGCAAGGTTTGCTTGATCAGGCCATAGATTGGCTTAACAAAATTGGTCCATTATCAAGCTCTAACTCAGCTATTAAATGAGACCAAGTCGAACTTTTTGAAATGTATTTCTCAAATTGTTCTCAAACTTATATTGTTTATAAGTAAACAAGGGTAACCCAATTAATCTTTTCGGGGACTTTTACTAAATGAACCCTTCTAAGCCCCAACTTTTATAATTACAAAACAATTTCTCCAAAATAAAATTAGTCAACAAAAGTACACATCTGAGTTGTTAACATCTCACTTGCATCAAGCGGAAACAAGGCAATCTTTTTAGTGACACGTGAGTTGTTCATAGCTCAAATGTCACATCCCGAGAATTGATTGCAATACTATTTCTGCAAAATAAAATTAGTCAACAATTTCTTTACATTACTAAAATTTTACAAATGAAATTATATTGGAGTATATATGTTTTTGAAAATTTTTATTAAAATTTTATTTTTAAATCTATAAAATACTTCCTCAGCACATTAATTAATTACGAAAAAATCTTGGCTGTCAACAATTATACATTCCTTGTGATGTGATAGGGGTTTGAGAAAAGTGCTAACGATGTTTGACTTGGAAAAACAGAATCTGGTTAAACACGAAAGAGTAGGTCCCAAAGTGTATTCAATAAAGTCACTTTTCCCAATGAGAAACAGCAAATCCAAACACGCCTTTCGGCCTGTCTTCACACCCTAGTGGTTGACTCAGATTCTACTATCATTTGGAAAGGGGGAAAAGGAGCTTCTAAGACTGGAGGACTGTAACTATCACAGCATATTTTATGCCAACCGAAACAGAAATTTTTAATAAAAAATTATTAAATTTTATTTTTGTTGTTTAAAATTAAGCTTTATGGTTACCCCATTTATGAGATTGTTGGACACTCTTAACATATTTGGAAGGATATTTGAGCATTTTCAAATTTTAGAAATAAATTTTATAAAAATTTTGGATACTATGAAAACCGTTGCACCCTTTCCCGTTGTCAGAAGCCCTTTCCTCTTTCCTTGTGCCAATGGTTATTATAATTTAAGATTATTTGCCCGTACCATGAATTTCTTTTCCTAAGGATGAACACGTGTTATTTTCATAAGATTATTCAATTGTTCTATTTAATTTTGAATGCACAGGATTATCTAAACCCACATACAACTAATTTAAAGGAACCTCTTTTTCATTTTTTCTTATCCGCCCGATCGGTTTTGAACGATATCAACAGTCGAATATAAATTAATGCTTAGAACCAGAATCAAAATATCTAACTTAAAACAAATCTAACGATGGTTCCAAATTAATGATAATTAAAACCCCTCGTTGTCCCCTGTATTTCAGTGTAATTGGATTCAAATTTTTGTTTCCTAATTAGACAGATCTAGGTTATTTCGATTAAAACAATAACAGTTAAAAAACATATTAAAGTTGAAAAACCAAATGCATGTTAATTATTAAACCCAAAAGAAAAACAAAAAACACAAAAGGTTAAAAGCTTAAAATCTTCAACCAAACAATGCCATGTATTTGCAAGGATGAACAAGAGAAATGTACAGCTTTACATGCAGCCTTTACAACTTTGATTGTTAAGGCATGTCTTCCACTGCACTCCTAAAATCCTAGATTATTATTTTTATTTTTTAACCAAACTAATATATACAAATATTTATAACAACTAACAATTGGATGAAATTGCTCAAGAACAAGACTTTATAATGCCCAAATTGTAGAGAAACTTCTCCGACCTCGATCGGAAAAGGTTGCCCAAAGAGAATTTCCCACTTTGTTGCGGCGGTGAAATCAAGTAAGTGTCTTCATCTTTAACCCGGAGTATCGTCAAGCCTATCTCCTTTCGAACGGCCTCGATTGTCTCGGTCTTTACCGGATAACCCCACGAGTCAGTCACGTAGAAAACATTCACTGCTTGGGATCCTCTGGTTGCGACCTCTGCCCGAGTAACTGAAAGACCATTTTCTCTAAATATTCGAGTTACGTCCGATAAAAGGCCAACCCTATCATCACTACAGAGCTCGAGTCTTATACCCTGCATCACACACGACAATGAACATCAGATAATGAAAACTCGGTCCAAGGGAGCAAGGGGTGAGACTATTAGTCCAGAGTTCAGTCCTCCTTGCTTAGAGTCTTTCAACTAGTATATCTATCCATCCAAATAAATAAATATTTAGAATTATGAAAACTTCTCCAAGAACTAATAGTCCGGGACTAACAGTCCGATAAAACGAACACCGATATGATTTGGAAAACACATGACCTTACCTAATGGAGAATGTAAATGCATATATGTAGATATCGACAACACCCAAAATAAATATCCTTTGTTTACCTCGGAAGTTCTCCTCCTAATTGCAGCCTCCAAGCAATGAATCACCCGCTGCCTCTCGGCTTCCGAACTAATTGGGCTCCCATCCATATGTCTTATGTAGTACTCCTATACATATATAGAATAATAACAACTTAATTACTTTTTAATACAAAAATTTTCCTCAAAAACATTTGTTACTCAATAGGAAGAAAAAGTTATTTTTGTAAATAGGGGCATAAAAGAAGCACCTGATGTGCCTCGGGTCCTTCAGCAATCACGGCCCCATGGAAGACAACGTATTGCATATCTGTCAACGTACAAACCGTGTCGAATAGGAGCTTGGGCCTATCAGGACACCTCAGCAACACAACAGTGTATCCTTTCTCTTCACAATTCTCTACGGTTACAAGGAGCTTGCTCCGCTCACTCGCGGACCCGCCAACATCACCTCCGTTGCTATCATAGTCACGATCAGCATACATCATCTGATGCAACCTCCTCTGAGTGTGAGTGGACCCCAACGAGACAGCAGTGTTGCCCCCCCTCTTATCTCTATCCCCTTTCAACAAGAACAGGAGGAGCTGCTTAATCTTAGCGAGTCGATCTGGATCGTCGATGGGCGATCCATCCGATTCGTCGGTTATGTATACCACCGAAGCCATCCTTGAGTTGTGGGTCCACACCTCAGCGGCCACAACATTACATTTTAAATCGGCTAATACGGCAAATACCTCAGAAAGTAAGCCTGGTCTATCTCTTCCTGTTAGCTCGATAGTCGTGTGCTCATTTGCAGATTGTACGCCAACAGATCTTTTCAAAGAACGAAAGCTCCGCCCCCTCGGTCCTAGAGACTGCAACAAATCATCAGATTAAACAATATTAACGAATGCAATTGTCATTTGTTTCATTTCGATTTCAAAATGAAAAATGACTAAATATTCTTTAATTCGATGCACAAATAGTATCCAAAAACTAATATCAAATAAACATAAAGAGTCTAAACAGTCATAATTGAGAGTTTGAGACTCTAACCATTTTAGTAAAGCAAAGATGTTAACTATATTCGATACTGTATTGAAGGCATGAATAAAATGGACTTTGCATTGATGAACTAATAGCTAAACTTTAATCGCCTTATTTAATGAACCCGGAGAAAAAGCTATGCCAATCATTTTCTCCTTCTTAATAAATTGTAACTTAATTCGACATAAACCGAAATGAATTAGGCGGACACAAAGACAACAAGAATTGAATTCAGATTACCAAAAAAAGAAGGCTACAGAGAATGTTTAAATTACTGAGATTGCCAATCTGAAAGATAAATGATCATTAAAGAAAATCTTCCTTTCAATAAACAAATGGCAAAAAAATAAATTTCTTTAATTAATTAATATTTTAGAAATTACTCGCAGCAAATTTTTATAATTTTTTTTTAAAAAATACTAAAATAAACATATAAATTACAATAAAATGTAAAAAAAAAAAACATTTTTCCTAAACTTAAAGCAAGATTTATAGTTTTGGTAAAAAAATTTAATTTTTAGTAAAAAAAAAATAATAAATTTCCCTATTGAAAATTTTATTTTAATAGACTTTTAGAAAAATTGACCATAACAGATTTTTATTAATTGATATTTTAGAAATTGCTCACAGCTGATAAAAATTTCCGACTTTAAGATTGCCACTACGTGGCCTCTCCACACACCAATAGTTATTATTATTTTTTTATTATTATTATTGATTCCGAATCTGTATCTATAAAAAAAAACGCATGGGGGTTACGTTCACTTTTGGGAATGGTGTTGCTCCAATTGGTCGGGACTGATAATTTCTTAATATAAGCTCATTATTTTCCTCTGCACAGAGGAAACATGCTATCAAATCGAAAAATTGAGTAAACCTCCGCTCTCGATACTGCTGTTGCAGGAGCATATTCGATGCATAGAAAGTGGAGAAAGTCTTTTCGAGCATATCAGCATCGGCGATAGTTTCTCCACATAGTTTTAATTTGGATACTATTTTGAACATTTCTGAGTTGTATTTGTTAACGAATTTGAAATCCTGGAGTCTGAGATGCATTCAGTCAAACCGAGCTTTAGGGAGTATCACAATCCGGTTATGCCCATATCGCTCTTGCAAACTCCTCCATAACTCAAGTGGATCACCGACTGTTAAATATTCCATTTTCAACTGCTCATAGAGGTAGTGGCGGAGGAAAATCATGGCTTGGGCCTTATCCTGCTGGGAAGATTTACACCCTTCAACAATAGTATCACCAAAGTTTTTTGCAATTAAATGAATTTGAGCATCAATAACCCATGACAAATAGTTGTCGCCATATACATTCAAGGCAACAAAAGAAACTCTTTGGAGGTTGGCCATATTGCGCTTGTGCTTTATAAAATTTAAATTGCATTAGGCACAAGAATAATTAAAAATATATATA
>MKEJ01068177.1:0-11141 GCA_001753735.1 Embelia ribes | reverse complement strand
AATTCACCCCGCCTCTTGTGATTTACCTAAGGGCCAACAGTAATCTATTTAAATATATTTTTGCTAATTTAATAATCAATAACTTAAATCCCTAATGATAACACAATATTATCTTTTAAAAATACGATCCATATTATTGTAATCTATTTAAATTTATCTTTTGTTAATTTGATAATCATCAATTTAAATATCTACAAATATAATATTATCTGCTAATAAAAAATGTGCAAATTAAGATTAATTAAATTACAATTTTGGACATTATAGTTTTTACTATAAAGTTATAATAATGCGAGGACATTCTAGGAACTAAAAGTGTATGAAATCTTTGTAGAATTATTATTTTTTAAAGAATAGTTAGATATAATACAATATCCACATGTAGTGTTGAAAAATAAGCACAAAGTTCTTGCAGTTTATTTTTTTGCATAAAATCCGCTTAAAATTTAGATTATCTGCTCACTTTCCCCTAGAAAAGATAACTACTCACGGTGTTAATTTTTTCTATGTAATACCGAAAATAACCCTCTATTAAATATTTTTATTCGTTTTTTGACAATTCTATTGGTACTCACTATTTTACTTTTGACACCTCATTTAATTTTTAATTCGAATTACTATTGGCAACTCACTTAATAACTATTAGTACCTTGCATAATTTATTTTTTAAAATATTTGATACCATAAATACTTT
This sequence comes from Embelia ribes, assembly GCA_001753735.1. Classification (NCBI taxonomy): domain Eukaryota; kingdom Viridiplantae; phylum Streptophyta; class Magnoliopsida; order Ericales; family Primulaceae; genus Embelia; species Embelia ribes. The sequence continues at coordinate 10,447 of MKEJ01068177.1, read as the reverse complement.
GGATTTGACTATATATTATAGGTGATGTTGTATAATACTATAAAATTAAGGTAATACTTTAAATTACATTTAATACCATAGATTATTGACAATTGAGTTTGTACATTGTTGTAGTTGTACAATAGCCTTATTTTCAACTTGTCATTTTAAGAAATCTTCATACATGACAAACTCAATTTATAATCTATCTACTATCTATTTAATTAGATAAAATTATAGTATATAATCTTTTTCATTGTCAACAAAAAATCATATATAATATTTTATTATCTTCTTATTGCCAAGCACAAATAAAATATTTTTTTTAGCGGAAGAAAATAAAGTATTGGAAAAAAATTGAAGGGTTGAGTATTTTGGTAATTTTAATGTTTGGTGATGAAGTAATTAGTGTTGTGCCAATAAAACAAATTAAATCAAATTTAATTAGTGTGGTGCCAATAGTATTATTAACATAGGATAGAAGGGTACTAATAATAATGTGGTACCAAAGATAAAATGATAGGTACCAATAGAATTATCATTTTTTTTTACTCATCCTCAAATTTTTATATGAATGACTAAAAGTCCCATTAGCTTTTTATTTATTTCATTTAAATCCTAAATCTACTTTCAATTTATTTTTGGATGTGTATTATTTCTTAATCTTTTGATGTAAGTATTTATCTTCATGCAAATCCTCAATTTTTTTCTCCCAGTATTCGCTTTTGATTCGATTATTTTGGGGTTTTTTTTCTTGAAATTTATTTTCAAGATAGGAGATATAAAGTTGTTTGAAGTAAACCATAATTGGGTCAATTTATGACTTGCCGTGATTTTTATTATTTAGGATGTCATTAACAACGCACAGGAAAAAAGACCACCATGGGAACTATTATTGTTGCTGCTGAAACAATAGGGACCAAATAGAATTTGTGTTAAAACTATGGGGATCATTCCTGTAGTTAACTCACCATTTCAGCATAAAAAAGAGAAATTCAAGAACAAAACAATAAAACAAGTAAGAGAGTGGCCACGGGCCGGCCTTGGAAATTTCTTTATAATAGTCATAGAAAATTTGAATGATTTCCAATTTGTCGATTTAACCTGTTACGCCGTCTTCACTTAAAAAATATAAATAGAGAGAAATAAAATTCATGTTTTCGCCACAACTAATACATATCGACAGAACTGAGGTTGGCTGGCACCTATGAGCTGTGATAAATTAAATAAATTTTTTTTAAAAAAATTATATATTTAACCATCACCACCGCCACAACTTTGCACATAAGTAGATATACCTTTCCAAGTTTGTGAAGGCCCAGTTCCAAGGCAATAGAGACGATTATTATAACGGCACAGACCCCGGCAACGGCCCAAGTCGGCGTCTGGTCCAGCTCCCTCGAACCGCTACTATAGCCTCCCGCCATGACTCAACCACAGAGACACGAGAGAGAGAGAGAGAGAGAGAGAGAGAGAGAGAGAGAGCATAGCACGTAATTATAGAAATTACAAAAGTGGAGTCTACCTTATTGTTACTAGGAAAGCAAATAAATGAATATTGAAATGGGGTGGTGGACGTGATCATAGAATTTTCAATGCTGAAGCGGAGTCCATTAGATTAGATTAAAGGAAAATCCAATTTCTGTGGACCATGGCTGCGTGATTTGTCGAGGTTGGAATTATGGCTGCTATTGCTAATGCTACTGCTTTCCAATGTAAATTTAAAATACGGATATAATTTTAATATTTGATAAAAATAAATTATAAAATTAATTTTATGAGTAGAACTATAGTATTATTTGATAAAATTGTATTTTTTTTATTATAAAAAAATAAAAATAGTTATATATAAGAAATATAACAAATATAAATATGGTTATTTTAGTAATTCTTAACAAAATAAGCAGAAACAACTTTTGAAAGCACCCTAATATTGTTTCCAAAAGCGCACTTGAAAAGGCTTAAACAAATTATTAAAAGTACATATTTTAGAACTTACCAAACATTTATGAGTTTCAAGAAGAAAAAAAATAAATAAAAACAAGCATCAAAAAGCAATACAAATTGCTTCTATCTTCATTTGGTTAGTCCAATTCCATGATATTTTGAAATGTTGGTCTTAAGGTAAATCACAAGAGGGGGTGAATTAGGATTTATAAAAATTTAAACTAATAATAATAATCAATCCCAAAAATTAAAATGGGTAAAGAAAAAAGAGATGCAAACTCGTTTATCATTCGGCCAAAAATCTTCCTCGATCTCCTAAGTCCACTCTCTTAAAACCAAATGCTTGAGGTTCTGTTAATATGAACAAAACAATTACACAATTTCGATTAGTTTCCCGGGTGCTAATCACTCTACTTGAAACAATCGTTCAAATCTTGGAGTATACCCTCACAATTATTCTCAATTAAAAATTGGAAATGAGAAATTATAATCTTTCTCTTCTCTCTCAAAGATATATGATACAATAATTTTAGGACCTTTGGAGAGATCAAACACACTAGAATGATATGAAATTTTGGCTTAGTGTGGTTTGATTTTGAACTTCAATAGCTCAAGAAAGTAAAAGTGGGTTTTTGAGCCTTTTGAACACTTGATCTTGCTAGAATGACCAAATTGATGAATAGCCTTGTGATTATTGATGTAATTGTTGTTGAAGCTCAGATTTGAAGTCTTCTTTATATGTCTTTTAGCTCAACTAGCCGTTTTTTATCGTTTATGGCCAAATAAGCCAGCTTGAGCAGCAATCAAATATGACCATTATATTTAAATATGCAATATGTACCATTACACCAACTCTGTTGTGCCCGTTACTCCATAATGTACCGTTATACAGACACTTGTGCACCGTTACAAAAGGTCTTGCTTAACTCTCCGGAAGGCATCACGCCTTGTGATGTACCAATACTCAAAATCTTGTTCAACTCTCTGGAAACCATCACACCAGCCTAGGTGTGGCGTTACACCTATGGTGTACTGGTACACTAACTTAGTGTACCATTACTCACCTTCAGACTTTTTGTAGAACTCTCTGGAAGTCGTTACACTAGCCTAGTGTAGCGTTATACCTATGGTGTATTGCTACATTAACTAGATATAACATTACACCAGCTTTATGTCTTTTTTTGTAGAACTCACTGGAAGCTATCACACTAGTCTAGTGTAGCGTTACACCTGTGGTATAGCGTTACACCGGTAGAATTCTTGAACATTTGAATACTTGTTTGATCTTTTGTTAATTTTTCTGAAAACAGTTTTGACAGGCAAATTAGGTCACAAAAAATTGAGGTGATGATTAATATTATTATCTTAAATTTTTTATCATTAAATTACTTAAAAGGGTTTTCAATAATTTGATTCAACATGAAAAAACGTGGTTTGTTTTTAACAAAAATGATTGATATATTTTAAAATTAAATAACATGCAGTATATCTCAAAATACGCCTTCAGTCTTTGAGCATAAAAACTATTATAATTTTTTCTTGGTATTGCATTATGAACGTAATATTATTTATGTAAAAATAATCCAAACAAATTTTGGAATGTTTTACCGCATTCGTTACATATTTTATTACTTTTACCGTATCGGTAACTTTTTTTTAAAATATATATATTTTCCAAAAGGTGATGGAAACTGCCATGCCATTTGGACACAATTCCGATTGATTCAACCTACTTATTTATTTTTTTATTAAGATTTTATATATATAAATATATAGGAATTTTTTAACATACTACTACACATATTTTGACACGTAGGAAATAGAATACTTAGGAAAGAGATTAATAGGAAAATAAAAATAATAATTCTTTTTCCTACGTATCAATATATGTATGGTGGTAGCATATAAGAAATTCTTACATACTTATATGTGTAAAATCTCATTTCTTGTTCGATTAGGATGCACAAATGGATCCCCATTTAACTGAGAATGCTACTTCGTGAATGAGTCTCAAGTGTACACTCACAAAAACCGTTGCTAGAAAATGTAATATTTCAGGTGGTTTGGCTAGTACGGTTCTTTCGGTAATGAGTGTCAAGTCGAAAATTATTGATAGTTTGATACTTTGCTTAGCAATACAACGAACAAATGCTGACATCTCACTGGAAAAAGCTCATTACTAATTTAAGCTTGTTGTATCCTTGTGTCAAATCGGTTAAAGCTTATATTTATTGTTAAACTCAATTGAAATGCTGCGACGTGAGAAAACGGAAAACAGGATGGTTTTGCAGCTTATTTTGTACTTTTGAGTAAAAGTTCGGTAGCTTATTTGATGATGATTTAAATCTTATGAAATCAAATGATGATAACTTGTGGTTTTTCCAAAACGATGGTAGCCAATTTAAATTGTAAAATAGTAAGGGTGCTTTTATAAATTTTATGAACTATATAATGTGCCTAATATGATTGGAGTATATTCCCACTATTTTACGCACTATATAATGTGCCTCGTATGATTGGAGTATATTCCCACTATTTTACGCATTGCATGTGCCACCTCATCATAATTGTGGCTTAAAGGAATTGAGGTTCTCTCTCCTCTAAAGTCAATACAGGGAACATCTAAATATGTAACTTTAAAAAAGAAAATCTAATTATTCAAACATAATCTCTCAATTGTAGCTACTTCATTCCTTAAAATGTAATTTGGCCAAAATATGAACCCATTGACAAACAAAATATCAATTATTCTCGGTAGTGTTTAATATGGATACATTAGTTGAATTTCTGAAAGATTTGTTGAGATAAGCATAAACTTTTCTTGATTTTGAATAACTAAAGAATTAAACAAATAAATAAAGTTTTATTGATGACCAACGGTTCACCGAAATGAAACCCAAGGAAATTTGTGTACAAATGAAGTTGGTAGCCATAATCATCCATTGTCTACCAAAAAACAAAAACAAAGGCTTTATATATATGAAAATGGTATATTGCATCAATACGAGAACACCGCTCAATAGTTAAACTACGAACCATTCGAGAAGTGTACCCACAAAAAAGCGCCTCAAATAAGAGGTTGGTTTGTGATGGACCATTCAGACATGGTTCTCCTCCAGGCTCCAACAGTGCCAATCATACTGCACCCACGAAGAAGCACCACAAATAAGTTATATCGAAACAACTGGTTCATAATCTGATTTAGATGCCATATTGAATTTAGCCAAAGTGAAGTCTAAGCTAAATCCCATCTTTAATCGCTCAACTATACTGAACCGTAAGAGCCAAGTCGCATAGTCCTTGTGTTCGAAACATAAAGTGCACATATATCTTTTAGCAATGAAAACAATTATATCCACATGGCATACAGCTAAATAAAATTCAGTATTATATTTTGTTGATCCAATATGGCAAACCAAGAGAGGGATGAATTGTTTTTTTTTTAAATTACCAAGTTAAAATCAATTTTCTCTTATTTTAGTAAAAGTGATACTGCTTATGAGATGAATGTGATATTATGAGCAATAAGAATAAGAATAAAGTAAATGCAAGAAATACGATACGCAAAGATATATAATGGTTCCGTAACAACTTGACTTCGTGTCAAGCCCCTACTCCACTTCTTTATGGTTTCCTTATGGATTTCCTTTAGTTTCCGGTGAGAGACACCCTAAAGGACCGGTTATTGTTTCGGGTCCTAACCTAACCGCTAATACAAGTAGACTTGCGGATGCTACTCAAATCTGTTATACCTTCAATTTCCCGAATTCCTAGTACAAGCTTACACTCATAAATTGAGTGTAATTCCTTTCACAGCCCTCCAACTCACTCAAGAAATAGAGTTTATATACCACTCTAAAGATTACAACAAAATACAAAAGGAAAATCCTCAATCAAATCCTTATTACAAACTAATTGTAAGGTGTTTTATAAATATGAATCCAAGGGAAAGAGGAACTTGAAGTTTGTAGCCTTTTTGACTTTTACTTCTTGGCTTTTAAACGTGTGAGAGATTGGAGTGTGATAATTAGATGTTGTTGAGTATATATATATCAGTAATGGGGGGACAAGATGTGTCATAGGTCTGCCCTAGGTTGATAACATCGAACCATCGCGAGTCGTACTTTTTGACAAAGAAATATATGATATCTGTTTCAAATCTATCAACATTTATTTCTATATATCAACTAATTTTTGAATATCTGTTGACAAATATGTGAATTTGTCGACTGATAAGCTGCTTCAAAATTCCAACGCAACTGCTTCCCTATTAGACCAAATCTATCGACATATATATATTGACAGATATGAGAATCTGTCGACAGATTCTCATGTCTGTTGACTGATTCTCATATTTATTGACATATATGAGAATCTGTTGACAGATATCTTCATTGGCTGACTGATTTTCAATGTCTTCAATTTTGACATGTCTTTTACGCTTTGCATCCCGTCTTTGCATCTTTTAAATTTATATGTCGATTGATATGAACACATATCGACATATTGCTCTGTTTTGGCTAATGTTAAGTTGTTTCCATGTATCGAACACTTTTCGAATTTTTGCTAAGTCCGAGACCCTTCATAAAACTCATTTGAAATATTAATACAATTATAAAGCTCGTTTTGTTTAATTTTCCTTTTTTATTTGTTATTATCAAATATCCATAAAATATTTTTATTTTAAATATTTTAACAACAAACTCCTTTTTTTATGATGACAAATACTTAGAAAAACAAACTTAATTTGCTCTCCCTAATCAAGTGCATAATCTCAAGAACACTTGCTATGATGTAGCAATGTAGTATACGAAACAATTAAATGTTATGATCTTGTTATACATGAATCAAGTGAATGCAAAACACGTGATAAAATATGAGAACATAATCACAATCACAATCACTGGCTTAAATCATAAATATACCATAAATACACCATAGTTCACAAGCTAGACACGAAACTAGAACAAGTCCAAAACGAGTGGCAAATAAACACCAACATTATTCATTAAACAACTATACTAGCCTAATACCAAACACGGAAAATAAACATCAACATAGTCCAACATAGATAAAAACTAAACGTAAAACATTATCGGACAAAAATAAAAACAAACCATAAGCCAATACAAAAATAGTGTCCAACATGAATAAAAAGTAGAATGAATATAATAAAAACCATAATCTCATGAGATTTGGATCCACCGTACTTGAGTTCTCCCAATTTGTCGTCATTAAGAAGGGTCTAGTCGGAGACCTCCTTATCCTCATCCGAGTTGCCGATGAACTCCTCCAGTGTGGTTTCGAAGAACAATGAGCTTTCCAAATAGTGATCGGTGTCGTGATGTGCTTAGAAGTAGTCAAGCTAGGTTTCAAGTCACTGGTTTTGAGCCTCGAGTTCAAACATCTTTTGCTTTATCTTCTTACGGTCAACAACCAGCTTTCCCCAAATCTTCTTAAGCCCTGCTATGATGCCTTCTTTGGAGCTCATGTAGGCACAATCAGATGAGGCAAGTCTGTATCCATCCCAGAAGGAGGAATCGGGATATCAGAAGAAGTGCCATCTATAGGAATAGAGGAAGAGCAGGGACGATCAAGCCGAGTCACTTGATCTTTTCCCACGTCTAAAAACCTCCTTTTTTTTTTTTTTTTNNTTCATTTGTTTGAGTCTTTTCTTATCGTGGATCTTGTCAAAGTCATAGGAGGTTTCGTAATTGGTACGTTGAAGGGTTTGAAAATTTTTGTGAAAACCGTTACATAACTAGCACATTCTTCAATATAGTAGAGAATCCTAGAAGTGTCAATGGGGATACCATGATTAAGCGGGTAGAGGTAAAATATAAGTAATTGTATCACTATGTCTTTCTCCCCAAATTGAGCTCGTACACACTTAAGAAAAAAGAAGTGTGCGAGCTTCTTATGGAAGTGGAGGCTATGATGGAAATTAGTAAAGCTCAAGCACATGGAATAAGGCTGATCCAATTTGAATTCCCGTTGGCCTAGTTACGAAAGCACGTGCAAAGAAGTTCAAGGAGGTGGTATTCTGGTTCAAGTAACATGGGCTCAAGCCAAGTCCTGGAGGCTCATAGAAGGAGTTGACCAAGCTACGCAAAATTGGATTTCCATAATTCAAGTTGTTCCATAATTCAATTTGTAGAATAATTTAGGATATTGTTCTATTTAGCCAAGTTTTCATTTTTATTAGGATTTCTAATTAGTTAGGAAACTTTCCAAATTTGATTTGTTTCCTTTTTGTTATTTGTTTCCTTTTCGAGATTGTTTCCTTAAGGGTTGTAATTGTGCCTATAAAAGACATTCTATTCTAGTAATAACGAAACATAGTATTTTTGTGTGAGATTTTGTGTCTTCTTATGTTCTTTAGAGAACTTATGAACTTATCAAGGTAAAACTTGTGGCGTTCATACACCCAAACTAATCATTTAGTTTCTTGAGTGTTCTTGAGTTTCTAAGTGTCGCGTTCATCTTTACTCCATAGTTCTTGATTCTTATCGTATTTAGATAACGGGTCAAGACTCAACAAATTTGCATCTTGAAGATCTTAGGGTTGTGATCACCGTTTGGTGTTGGGTTTCGTCAAATTTTAGGCGAGATTCATATCAGTTGGTATAAGAGTTTCGGTTCTAAGGCATGTTTGATTATTATTAATGTATTTATAGTTCTTTCCAGGGTTAGCATTACAAATTAGGAAGTAAAAAAAATGGCCATCTTTTGATCAGTTTAGGTTTTGAGGAAATTTTATTTCGGTTTATATTGTGGTTTTGATCAGTTTAGGGGGAACCCCGTCAACCCCATTTTTCAGGCCCAAAATTCCTTATTTTCATAGGTTTTGGAGGTTTTGAATTTTTAGGCATTTTCTCCTTACTTTCCGATTTTCTTACCTTTTTAGATTTCTTCCCCTTTAAGTTTTCTTTCCTTTTTGGTTTATTGTGATTGTTTCTCACTTTGCATAGCCACTTGTAATCTTGATTGTTTGTGAGTTCAATTAAAAGCTAAAGACAATACAACAAATGGAAAAAGGCAGACAAGAGTGTTAAGGACATTAGAGGGTAAAAGCCAAATCAATCTAATATGAACACGAGTGCTAGGTGACATAATCTTGAGTGAAAATACATAAGGGAGTGTTGTGAGATTATTTCTTCTAACAATTGTATTACAGGAATATGTCAACTAACGATAATAACAATACGGAGTGTATATTTGGGGTGGATTCAAAATTTCTCATGAAAGCCATATTAGGATAAGTTAGGCTTATAATGAAGGGAGAGTTGGAACAAATCTACGAACACTTAGACCGGGTAGAAAACGCTCGTATTGAACAACCACGACAAGTTCCACAAGGGCATAAGAGGGATAGGGCTCAAAATAGATAAGGGATGGATGATGAAGAGTTCTATGAGGATAGTTTGATGGAGAAGACGATCATAACTCAATTATTAACGAGAAGAGATATAGCGACGAAATGAGGTATGGAGGGCGGAATGTTGTGCCATGTCCTCCCAAATATTTCTTCATTAACATGGTAATAGATATCGGGGATAACATCAATTTCACGATCATTGTTACTACCACCTTCTCTTCCGACGATGCGGGTGGTGCCAAACATCGATTCTATCCCTACCTACCTAAGGTTTCTACAACCACACTAATAGAAATAGGGGGTGACTTAATAAGCCCTTAGAGCATTTATATCATATTTCTAAAATGGATTATTTTCCTATTTTAAGGAATGAAAATTATGAAATATCATTTTTTTTGTTTGACATCAGATTACCTAGTGTTTACCCAAAATGGATATACAAATTTAAGTAACAACTATTCAATTCATCAAACATAAAATAATAACTATGTCATAATTACCGGGCCCACCACTATTTATATGTGGCTTACTTTTACCGTGTCCATCAAGTATTGTATTGGTATGCGTAAAATTTTAAAATAAAAAATATTGTATGGCTTAAAAAATAATATTTTAGTAAAGTAAAAAATATTATAGATAACCTGTTGTAAAAGATAAAAAATAGAGATTCTGTAAAATAGAGATAACGTCTATTTTTGCTATATTTTATAGAATATGTTAAGGTAATCTAATGCAAATACTCTTAGAGCATTCACATCACACCAGATTACTTAGTATTTATTTAAAATAAGGAATAGGCAAAGTGGTTCCCCAAATGTAGAAAATCAATATTTTAGCCAATGTATTTTAGCCATTTTTCTTTCCTTTTTTTTTAAATATTAGAATTTTAAATTCGTCCAATGTATTTTTTCATACTATAAACTATATTAAAGGTTATAAAATGTACTTCAATAACAGATCGATGTTGATATGCAAATTTAATTATTTTAAATAAAAAAATTAGCATAAAAAGAAATATTTGGTTATAAATGTAAATTTTAAGTATGTTTATTATTAATAATATTTTAATATTATAAAGAATATATAGGAAATCTAATACATAGTATAATGAATAAAGATTCTGTAAAATGGAGAAAGATGTAT
>MKEJ01068175.1:0-12303 GCA_001753735.1 Embelia ribes | reverse complement strand
CAGCTTCAACAACAAAAGTTTGTTGTTCGCATGAAATATCTCAGGACATGATTCACATGAAAGATCTTTCTAGCATGAGTACATTTGATACAACAAAAAGATTTATCGAAACTAGTATGCTAAGCTCCTCAACAAATGATTCATATGAATAAGATCTACCTTCCCTTTCTTGTAACCACTATCGGATCGTCGGCAACAAAAAAATTGGCCAAAATCTGCAAAAGCTACAGAAACTATGATAGCATGGTTTTAACAGTCAACACATAACCAGCACACGCTTAGGCAAATAACAAAGACAGAGACAGAAACTTGAACAAAACAAACACGGATTCCATTAATTCTCCTAGATGATATTGAGAAATGAAATAGATAAGGGAAAGCAAAAAGAGCTAAATAGCCAATCTTCAAATCTAAAATGGAAAACCTAGAAGGTAAAAAATAATAAAAGCAAAAAGAACAAACCTTCAACCCCCTAGTGAAATAGAAAAAACAAACAATTCCAATGAACAGAACAGGGGAAAAAAACTGGCTCGCATTAGTCCTCAAAATGCCACTCAAGCAGCTGGAACTGAAGGGATCGAGCTCTCGCTGGAATTCACTACTGCAGCACCACTCTTCGGGTGCGAATTGAGAGAGAGATTTCGGGTGAGATTGATGAGAGATGACGTGGCGTCTGCAGAACCATTTGAGTCCACAACCACATCAGGTGCCCTTTCTTGCTTGCTGCTCCTCTTAGCCCTAAGTGCTTTCTCCCGAATATCATAAAAGTTGAAATCATCCAATATTGACGTCTTCCCTGAGAAACTCTTGAAGATGCTCAGCATCTCAATCCCTTGTTTCAATCCAATCTGAACAAAAACAATATATGTATTAATATTAACAATAAATCAAACCCCAACTAAAGAGGATAAGAATCACCTATCGCATTGCACTAGTTTGGCAACCAAATCACCACCTTATGTCACTTTCCAAGAATCCTATTGCAGCCTAATCACCGCCTATGTAATAAGTTCTCCGAGTAAATTGTCTCCGCGTAAAAAATAATCTAAATGGATCACGATACCCTTTTTTTTCTCTCACAAAAAGGTACAGTCTCACAACAGATACGGTAACTAAAGTGTAAAGGGGGCATACTAAGAAGCATGGAGAGGAGGTAGAGAAACATGAATACGTACGTGCTCCTTTGTATGAACCAAGCACTGAAATAGAAGCAAATACCTCTTGAGTATCCCTGCTGTAAGTTACAGGACGGTTATCATTACTCTCGAGGATAATATGCCGCAGCTGAGAATTAGGAACATCTTTAATTATGTGCCACTTCAATGGAAAGAACCCATTCCACTTGTCAAGTTGCCAGAAGTCCATGTCTTTGTTAAAATCAACAGGACCAAGCATCTCAGCCACACCGACAAATTGTCCACTTCCATTAACCTGAAATTTTAAGGAAAAATGTTTAAATTACTTGATCATGTAAACAATCATTTATTCCCACCCGAAAAAGCAATCTAATGACTACAACAAAAAAATAAAACAGCAGAATAGCAGGATCACAAGATGACACCGAATAGTCTAGTACTAAAATAAAGAAAGTTCTGAGAACATTAAATATTATCAAATCATTTATAGTTTCAAACTAAATTGCTACTCTTATAGTGTCCTACAAATAGATTGCCATAAAGAAAATGTTCAAACGAAAAACTTATTCATAAAATACAATATCCTAGTATCAGAACCAACAACGATTTCAAAAACCACAATTAAATGACACCTTGTGTCTTCACTAATTAAAAGTCCAAGACTCAACTTACCGAAAAGAAAAAGAAAATTGGACATTTCGAGCCCGACTCGCTGGCTTTTGCTTCGGCATCGTTGTATGCAGCATTCAGTTTCTTGTTGCCATTTGGAGTGCTGGACCAGACATCATATTTGACACACTTGTGAACATCATCTTCACTGTACGATTTAATGACAAAGAACTTGGCATTCTCATACTCAATCTGAAACTCTTCACGGTTGTATTGGTCCCTTTGAATAACGGGCTCCATCAGATCCTCTTTCGGTGGGTTGGAAGGATTGCTCCCATTGTGAACCCTAGGACCACAAGTCAGCTCTGTTGAAGCATCTAGATTCCCGCTACTGTCTCTCCACATGGCTTTGTTGTTACCATTCCATACTCTACTGTTTGGTCTGTAGTTATTTGGAGTATTATGCATCAGAAGACCTCGACTTTGGTTGATAAATGATGAGTACTTACCAGAAGGGAATAACCCCTTCGCACTGCCAGCTGTTTCATAGCCCGAGCCCACCTGCAACGTATCAACACAAAAGAAAACAACAGATACATCAAAAGTTAAAACAAGCTTTTGAATGCACAAAGAAAATTAACTGGAGTTTTTTTCTGCTAATTCTAAATTTGGTTTGATATAAAAGTCTAGAACATGAACACAGTGGAGATTTCAGGGTTCAATTACCGCAGCCTGAAAACCAGTGAAACGTGAACATTTTAAGGAAGAAGCCAAAACATAAAATTTCTTGTAATGAAATTATTTCTCCAGCAAGTTAACTGATTAAAGTCAAGAAATATAAGCCAAACCATTTTCTGTTCCAACTTTTGGCGATCAAACTACAGGGATGTTATAGTAACTGTCAATCACCATCAGAAGAGCACACACACCTTGCCCCAAGATTTGAGAGCTTGGCTGTCAATCGTGGACTTTGAAATATTAGATGAGGCAACAAAATTTCCTGTCTTTGCATCGAATGGCAACATCAAGGACCTGCCAGCTACAGAACCACTTGGTTTTACAGACTTGAAACTATTTGACTTAGCAGAGTCATTAGAGCCAAAGGAGGACTTCGACTTCCCAGCAAAGCCATTTGTCACATTAGTGGCATCTCCAAAATACGCAGAGTTCCAAGGGTAACTTTGCATAGTTTCTGGCCCAAATGACATAGGGTGCTGGGAATATCCTGGTGAAGAGTAATATGGCTGTTGGCCGTCCAAACCCATAAAAGATGCGGAAGCATAAGGATCATAACCAGGCAGATAACACAAAAGTGAACCATTGTCGGATGGGAAACCCTGGAAAGAAAGAAGTGGAAACTGTAGGATAAATCAAAGTACTGGAAAGAAACAAGCGGAAACTGTAAGATAATTCAGCTTATTTTTACAAAGCGATGCTGAAGCTGATTGACAAAAATAGAATGCATTTTTACAAAAACAAAACAGAACTTGGGCAAATATAGTAGACGGGAGAGAGAAAAAACAAACGCACTAGATAAGAGCCACCTCCAGCGTCTGGGTAGTTATATTCATCCACTTGAGCAAAGTTCCCATTGTAGCCTGCATTAATGGCATTGAAAATTCATCATGATCATTATTGGTTCAATTGCAATGCTTTCTTCACTTATTTGTGTTCACGACGTCTATACAATAAAGTTTTCCAGATGACTCCAGTGCCAACCCTTTTGCAGTAAAGATGTGCTCTGGATTGGCGTGCCTTCGGTGTTTACATGTACATATGCTTCTTTAAAATTATTCTAAAAGAAAAGGAAATAGTAGTATAAACGGTAGGTAAGAGAAAAATCAAACTCATGAATCCACAAGCACATCATGAAGCAACCACAGACATTTGGGTTGATAATTATAACTTCTATAAGGTTAACAGCAGATCCATCTGAGATTGATATTCTCTATCTGCACCTATCAATTTCGACAACTAGACCCATGCATTTACTAAGAAAACTTAACTAGATCTGTATGTCAAGAGTAGAACCATCAATCTAACCTGGGTAAGAATAATCGTAATAGCTAGTAGGTGGATAGGATACACTTTGCTCAGCAACTGACTCTTGACCATTCTCACCTTTGATGCTAGAGGTAGCATCTCCAGCAGAAGATATGGAAGAGGTCAAAATGGATGCAGTCGCACTCTTCCTGGAATCCTGAGAATAGATGAACTCATTGAACTGAAACAGCAGGAGCAATAGCATGTAATGTCAAGTTAGCATGTAATGTCAGGTGATAAAATAGAATGAAACAATAAAACCATGTAAAACATGTGGAACTTAACTTGCATTTATGCTCAAACGATATAACTCAATGAACGAGCACTAATAATTATATCAATATAAATCAAATCAACATTTCCAGAGGGATTTTAACCACAGCACTAGATCACTACATCTAGTCAGCATAAAAGCTTTACAAGAAGCTTTAAAAAGCCAGTTTATGTCCAACTGTTTAAATAACGAAATCGAAGCCATTAAGAACTAAATGCAGGCTCGACAGCGAGCCCTGCCAGAAGGGTCAACAACAGATAACAAAGGAAAGGAGATAAAAATCACAGCCACCATACCGCATCTTGCACAGTGAATTTCGAGGACCTTGACTTCATGACCGCAGCCTCTGATTCAGCTGAATTACAGTGTTAAAGTAAGTTGTTGTCACTCATCCATCGGTGACAAAGATTATATTCGAGTGGAAGTATGTGGAATAATAGCCAATTATAAAGGATACGCCTTGGAATTATCTTCTCTCCAGCCATTGCAAAACTTCAAAACCCCACTCCAACCTTTAATTAAAATATGGTATAGAATATGAGCTGCAAGACAATTCTAGTCACATCACTCTATAATGAAGGACAAAACGGGCATTAGTAAAACCAACAAATGGAAAATAAAAGGATATTTTCCAAAACCAGGTAGTTCATGCCAGCATACAACTAACAGCTTGTTTAAGTGCAGATTAAGTAAGAAAAGGCCAATTTTGTTTAAAGTAGGGAGAAAAGTTGAGTTTATCCATCTTAAACTCCTAGCTTAACGACATTTTAAAAATTCACTTCCAAATGCACAGCAGCTTATAAGAAAAAGGAAGCAGCAGCAGGGATTAGACGGCACAAATGTGAACAATTCTCAGTCAAACAGCAAATGAACTCTAATTATAAAGGGAAATAGTCCTAACACATCAAAATTTGTATAATGGTGAGAAGCAAATTTTAGGTCACAGAAACAAAATCCAACATATGCAATTACATATTATACCCGGAATTTTTTATTCTTAAATTCTGTTTATGTTGTGACACAAAATTTCCCTCCCACCATCACATCAATTCTAAAGTGTTAATGGCCACTTTCCCAATTACATATCAAAGATAATGAAAAAGAAGAATCTGGTGCCTATCAAACATCAAAAACATATCCTCATAACCTTAAAAGCTATTCCTTATGCCCAATGCCAATGGATAAAGAGAACAAGATGCTTCTAATTTTCAATCTTCCGAGTTCACAGATAAGAATGAAGTTAACATCCAAACATCAAGGTTAGCATACAGTACGAACCCCAAAAAGATATTGGTCAAATAAGACTAAAAAACACAGCAAAGGCAAGTTGGATAGAAAAACGAAAACAAACAAAGGATATTTTTACTTTGTTTAAGTTCAAGACAAGCAGAGAAAGACGCAACAAGAAAGAGATGGAAAATTAGAGGTTGGAAAAAAGCTCTAGTCTTGGGGGTAAAACTTGTTTCAGTTTCTCCATTTTCAACACCGTTTTTTTCCCACCAACAAAATGGAGTGTAAAATAAACATTGACAAACAAAGAAACAAAATCCGAATGATGCATAGCTACATCTCCATATTAGCAAGAAAGTGAAAAATCTTCTATTCTCACCAATTTTAAAAATGAAATAGAAAATAAATGGAGCTCAGAATAAAAAGGGAATTAAAGCCCCTTAATAGAAAACTGGTTGCCTCTCTCTATAACACATGATATCAAAACAAACATATAATTTTAAGTGCAATTCAAAATGATACACACACACAGAAAGAGATACATGTACGTGTGTGTGTATACACCGCTACAAATCAATAAAAGCTAGTAAAAAGATTTCTTCAACTAAAAACAAACCTAGAAACGTCGCTTGAACCGATCCACTGTGAGGAAAACCGCCTTACGATCAAAGCGGTTTTCCGACTACAGAGAGAGAGAGAGAGAGAGAGAGGAGACAAACATGCTAGAACCTTTTAAATAGATCGGACGGTGGAGGTTGGTTTCTTTGTTGGGGGGAAAGTAAATGTGACCGTCGGATGGGGAGGCGAAGAGAGTGGGCAATGTGTTCAGTTCTGGTTTTTAAATTTTGTATTAGCCAGCCAGGCCGGTAGCTAACGTCTGACCTGGATAATTACACGTTTATCTATGCACCATTTCATAATATAGGCTATTTTGGGAAATAAATTAGATTGAGAATTTTATACATATGAATTGTAGAATTTTTTCATATATTATCTACGAAAATGTATTTATTAGATTTGTGTAGATGTTAATATAATTTTTTAAAAAGTATGATTTTATAAAAATCACATGTGACAATGCATTGTGAATGGTAATGTGTAAAAAAATTCTTCATATGCGTCTATATAAAATCTTATTGCTTTCTTTTTCCAATGCAACAAGAATTAAAAGTGGATGGAACTGAAGTTTAAATTCAAAATTTGACAATTGGAAGCACATTCCTACAGATATTATCAAATGGATTAAAAAATTTTACGTTAGCAATTGAAGTAGATATCCCAATTTAATGGGAAGTAACGCTTTGATGATAATTTTATTTTGGACATTCTGGCCATAAATACTTGAAACTAATGCTCTAGACATGATTTGTAATCTAGACCAATTATACTTTTTAATTTCACCAAGGGGGAAATTTTAATTTCATAAACTAATTGCATGGCATCTATCTTAACATCAAAAGTACCAACTCCATTGGAAAGATAATAATCCCTTCATACAATATGAATTATGAACGCAACGTTCAAATTCCAAAATATCTCCCATCTTCAACAAAATAAAAATATCAAGCCAAGCCAATCCAATAACAGTCCAAAGGGGTATAAAATGAAATTTTCCTTGCAAAATAAAAACCCAGGTGCAAATTAGATATAAGAGGTCAAGGGTATGACAATGGATCAAATATGAAAGGGAAACATAATGGTGTACAAAGAAGGTTACTTGAGATAAATCCCAGAGCTTTTTATACACCGTGTGGATGTCACAGTCTTAATTTGGCGTTATGTGATATGGCTAATTGTTGTCCGAGAGTTATGTCATTTTTTGGAGTAATACAACGCATTTATACATTGTTCTCCTCTTCTACCAAGCGATGGAAAATTTTTAAAGATCATGTAGAAGGGCTAACACTTAAGCCATTGTCACAGACACGTTGGGAAAGTCGTGTTGAAAGTGTGAAACCTATTAAAGAACAAACTTCAAAGATAAGGGATGGGGACCTGCACCACCACCTGGTGCAGGACCAGATTCGGGCGCAGCACCACCTGGCTGGTTGTAGAGGGACTGACCAAGCTGCATAACTTCTTGGTTAAGGGCTGCCATGGCGTCCTTCATGGTCTGGGTTGAGCCCCCATTAATAGCCTCTTTAAGCTCTCCGAGCTTGGCCTCAACCTTCTCCTTGACTGGGACTGGGACCTTCTCACCCAATTCCTTGAGCTGCTTTTCTGTCTGGTATACAACCGAATCAGCTTGGTTCTTCGTATCTATCGCGTCTCTCTTCTCCTTGTCTTCCTTTGCATACTTCTCAGCTTCTGAAACCATCCGTTCTACCTGTACAATTTCAGAGTTCTATTAGAATATTCCTGCTTTCTGTTTTCAAAGACAAAAAGCATGTTTGCCTACACATTCTGTTTTTATGAACACAAAACCAGTGGAACTATCAAAATCAGAAATCAAAGAATTTTTTAGGCAGATACGAAAGCAAAGAACACAAAATTTGTATCCAGTTCTTCTAGCAAAGTTCAGTAACTTCAGTGTAATTTTCGAGAAAAACTCAAACTTCCTGCAGCTAGTAGCATCAAGAGGCATCAAAATGAAATGAACAAAGCATCATTTATGCAACATTGAACAACTTGGCAAATTTGCATAAAGCAACTTTATACATCAGTTAATGAATATACAGAAGCTACTCCACATATATGCCAAGGAATCTTCCTTGACACCACACAACCACCGACACTGGACCTCACCACACGTAAATCGAGGCTGAAGATAAAGTTCCGTGAATGCTCCAGCAAAAGAAAGAGAAAGTTTAGGCTGTGAGGGATAAGGTCAACTTAATCTATTTCATCGAGTACAACATCCCAAACTCCACAACTTTATCGTTTATATGGTTCTCATATGCTACAAATCAATTTTACTTGGACAAAAGCATCAATATAAGGGCTCAGCTGGATGGGCCGGATGGCTTCCTACAATTTCCTCAATTTAACTCCTCAATACTAGAAATACAACCATATTGAGTGACCCAGGATACGGCAAAAGCTAGTCCAGACATCTATACCAAGGCCAAAGTTCACACTAGATATGTGGTTGCCAAGGTAGCAAGTAGCAACTATAGATCATCAAAACACACTGTATAACACACAAGCAAGTAACGATTCTATAGAGAGCTGCATATAGTTTGATAAAAATAAGTGGAGTGAAGTCGTACCTCATCCCCAGGCAAGGTGCTAGCACCGGTAATAGTAATATCTTGTTTCTTCCCAGTGCCTTTATCAACGGCAGTGACCGAGAGAATGCCATTTGCATCAATGTCAAATTTCACTTCGACTTGAGGAACTCCACGTGGGGCAGGTGGGATTCCATCTAAGCGGAAGCTTCCAAGAGATTTGTTGTCTCTGACAAACTCTCTCTCCCCTTGGAGTACATTAATCTCAACACTTGTCTGCCCATCAGCAGCTGTCGAGAACACCTCGGATTTTGAGGTGGGCAAAGTCGTGTTTCTGGGGATAATTTTTGTCATAACACCCCCAAGAGTTTCTAAACCAATAGATAATGGGGTCACATCAAGGAGGACAATGTCACTGACATCTCCAGCAAGAACCCCAGCCTGGCACAAAGGGGGGAAAAAAAAAGTCACCACTAGAAGAAACTCGTTTATAGCAACAAACAAAATAAAAAACAGACGACCTACACATCAATTACCTTGAGGATTTTTAGTAACCAATTACAATTGCACATGCAGTAAAATGGAGTAACACAGAAATAGGAGAAGTACCTGAACAGCAGCACCAAGGGCGACAACTTCATCAGGATTCACCGTAACATTCGGATTTTTGCCACTTAATCTTCTGACAAGTTCCTGAACAGCTGGTATACGTGTGGATCCACCAACAAGGATCACTTCATCCAGATCAGTGTAGGAGAGTTTGGCATCTCTTAAAGAAGTTTCAACTGGCTTTTTAAGCCTATAAAAAATTACACAACTTAGACCTAGCTGCATTCTTATTGTTCGAAAACCACTAGTGGAATAGTATAAAAAGAAATCAGACAAGGAAACAAATAGAAAAAGAGAAAGATGGATGTAATCATTCTTATTGGTGACAAAAAACGAGGGCAATACCGACACCATCTACCCAAGCAAAGATGCAACAAATTGAAAGTTTAATTCTAGGAGTAATACAAACCTGTCAAGCAAATCTGAACATAATTCCTCAAACTTTGCCCTTGTAATCGTGGTTTCGATGTGTTTGGGCCCATCAGCTGTGGCTGTAATGAAAGGCAAGCTGAAAAATCGGCAGGCTAGATTAATATCTGAAGCCGAGACAAGCATTTCAAATTTTCATCTAGATAAAGAAGCTCCGCAGCAAACACACCTAATATTTGTCTGAGTCAAAGATGATAATTCCATCTTTGCCTTTTCTGCTGTCTCAGTTAACCGCTGAAGAGCTTGCTTATCCTTCAAAAGATCAATACCTTCGTTTCTCTTAAAATCAGCAGCAAGCCAATCTACTATTCTCTGCCGGAAGAAAATTAAATTATTAATAAATTTCATCAACATAAAAGCAACTAAAGTGAATTCTTACCCCAAAAAAAACTCAATTAAGTGAAGATGGGGTGTAAGGTAACATAGAGAAGAGATAAATAAGGAACGCTAACCTTGTCAAAGTCATCACCACCAAGATGTGTATCACCAGAAGTAGAAAGTACTTCAAAAACTCCATCACCAACTTCAAGAACTGTCAAAGAAATATGCAGATAAAATATATATAAGCTGTTGGGAAGCCAACATGGCAAGTATTGCATCAGCAAATGACGTATTAACGAGTGGGAAGGCCAAAGACTCAATATATTACAAAATCTGCACAAACTGGCAGACGGAATACACTCCGATATGCAAGCCAAATCGAGTGCAAAAAGAACCTAGCACTGATAGGAGAGCTGTAATGACACTATGCAGAAGTAATCTTGAAGTGTGCCATATTTGCAGGAAATGAGTTCCCACAGTCCCACATCAAACAATCACTAGAACTAATAACTGAAAGGTGAAGAGAAGACTTAAGATAGCAAGATACAACAACTGGATTTTGTATATCTTCTTATGTTTCCTTACTTGCCCTACAGACAACAGGATTAACAATGCAAAACCAGTTAGTTGTAAAAGAAAAAGAAAAAAAAAAGATTATTTATTTATTTTTATTTTTTTTAACATGATTTTTTTTTTTGAAACAAATACCCAAGGATCAAATTGAACTTTCTGATATTTCAATAATCATGATCAATAATTTCACAAACTTGTCCAAAATATGGGATATTACTAATTTTTTCTTCATATATCCCAACGGTAATGAGACGTAAACAATCACCAATAACTAGTTTCCGTACAAAGAAATTTAATAGTGTTATATATCGTTACCTGTAGCCATGTGGGAATTCACATCTAAGTTATCTCTCTCTGTCTGTCTCTCTCTATATATATCTATATATTATAATAATTAGCCCATGCATTCAATGGAGTTGTTCATGAACCTTTAACTTTACGCTACCGGAGGTCATATCGAAAATGTTCTCTAGTGCATCTCTGACAATTTCAGTTAACCCTCTCAGGTTTCTGAAATTCTATTATTTCCTCATGAAGTTTTATTTCCATTTATCTTACCCCATACTTTTTGGGGGCAAAGTGAAATTCAAATTTTTTGTCATTAATAGCTCAAACATTACCAAAATACCCTTAAATAGTATCTTTTTATGATATAATTTGTTAAAAAATATATCGTACATAAATATTGTACATTTTTTAAAATATGATGATATTTCTTTTATATAACCAAATATCAGGTTCTAAATTTATACAATAAGGCAATATAATAAGGATAATATGGTCTTATACACAAAAATCAAACTAGGAATATAATACTGGGGAAAAGTGTAATTTTTAATATATCAGGAAGTAATATGAAATAATCAAAAACTCGTTGGGGTAAAGTGTAATTTACCCTTATTTTAAATGATTGCATATAATATATATCTTCTTCTAATTGAGCCTCTTTTTTTCGTCATTGTTCCCCTACGTATATATAGGTCATATCTTAAACTCTACATAAGCAAGTGAACATGAAATAAAAACGTAATCATATTGTTGTATGGATAATCGAACCGCAAGTTTTGTAAATTATTGTCTGCTGGTTAAATAATAGCATATCGCATACCACTAAAATGATCCATTATGTGTAATGAGAGAGTAGATTATATAACATAAGTATTTATTATATCTATTCGATGTGAGAAGTTTGTCCAATAAGTGCATTAGTAATTAATTAATAATAATCCTATCAGTTAGATGGATAAGGTAATAATTTTATTTGGATTCTGATAACATTTTAAATAATAGCATATCATTTACCACTAAATGACTCATTAAGTATAAGGAAGAGAGCACGTTATAGAATATAAAAGTTTATTATATTTATTCGATATGAGAAGTTTAACATGTCTTAATATAGATTATATGATTAATAACTCACTGCTTTATATGATTACTATTTCACCGGGTTTTGATTTACAAATAAAATTAATGTAATAATACATGGACACAAATTAAAAGTCCCAATGCAAAAAATCATTAAAAAAGTTACATTTTCGATAAAAAAAAATTACGAACTATATTCTGATTCCAAATTTGTTCGAATATCATTTCAATTACATATGAATAATAGTACATCTTGCTTTCTGCATGCGGGAGCTTGTTGCCACTTTTTCTCTTAAATTTTAAAGTGATGATCTATTTTCACTTCATATATATCCTCACAAAAAAACTATTTTTTCTTCAAGTGCCACGTGTATATGACACGTCATCTACAGGTGATTCACGCAAAAAGAAGTTAGCGAATTTCTCATTTACACGCTACAAAGCCAATAAATATGTAAGACTAGTGTAATTAATGGTGTTAAATTATAGCTCTTCTAAAAAATCGAATTTTTAGAAGTGGTAGTATTTTTTTTTTTTTTGATAG
>MKEJ01068158.1:0-10768 GCA_001753735.1 Embelia ribes | reverse complement strand
TTTTGGGAGTAAATATGGGTCGGAATAGTTAACCAAGTTGAATCTTATGGAGCATTTTGTTCCGTTACACTAGCTTGCGTGGAACTAGATTTTTAGTTGTTATTATATTTCTAAGGTTAAATTTGAAAATATAATTATTTATTTGTGTAACTGATAGTATCACTTGCACTCCGGTAGGCTGCATTGATGCAGTGTTTACTTCAAATATTCGATCCGGAATTTGGAATTATTTTGAATGATGTACTATGAAAATTCGGGTCGTCATATTTTGATGTAGAAGATTCATCAATAGCTCACATGCTTTCGCTCCGCCCTAGTATACTTGCTGTAACACATTCTCAAACTAAATAAATAAAAAGAAATTATTCAAAATAATCATCAAATAGCGTGTTAAAGCGATGTGTTGCGGCTTTTTAACTGTATGGAAGACATGTTGAAAGTGTTCTTAAAATTATAGAGAAAGTGAAGATAGTAGCTATATATACATGGAGTCAGATAAGGAAAGGCTGATATGTAACGATTAAGCTCAATATTTTCTTACAAACAAATACTCTGAGAAGTTATTTGTTTGCAACAAAAGTTTTCATATGTATGCCACCGTTGCCATCACTTCTATCACGTATATTATTAATGTGTGGGCAATTTCGTATTGGATTATAAGGCAGATTTTAATTAAAATCTGCTCTAATTCATGTCTCTGTTGTCCTGTCACTTTTAAATTACATCCCATCAATTTGTCCCCATGAGATATCAAAATGTTTTAGAAAACTTATGAGGTATCTAAAATCACACTTTCCCTCCTAGTCACATTATAAGTTTGATTTTAATGTGGAAAGACCGTATTAATCCCCCATTTATTTTCTTAGTTTATCATATTGAAGCAACCAATTGGAAAATTTAGAGAAAGGCCATCAAATTTGAAGAAAAATATTATTTTATATGTATAATACAATTTAGAGAAAAGCCATCAAATTTGAGGAAAAATATTATTTTATATGTATAATAAAATCTATTTTTTAAATATTTTAAAAATAGAGTATGTGGGCTAGTCAAGGAGTGTTTTAGTAGTTTTATTTTATGAGTTATTTGTGGCATTTAAACTTAGTCTCACTTTGTCCCCAGAAATATTTTGGATAAAATACAATAAATATATAATTCTTATGCGGATAATATAACAGTACTAGAAACCTGAGTAGATATTTTGAAATTGTCAGAAACCTCAGGAGGCAAAGTGTATTTTCCCCTAAATTTTTTGTTTGTTTTGGTTGACACTTTGGCCACACGTGGTGAACACTTCACGTGGACCGCAAGCCACCTCATCCTCCACGCTCATCCTAATCAGCAACCATTCACAATTAGCCACGTCAACGTGACAATATATTTTTAATTTCTCTATCTATATATAATATAATAAATAAAAAAAACCACCCTCCTAGAACCTTCCTACACCATTAATTTAATACACAATTCCAAATTTTCCAATTTCTAAACCCAGAGTCAAGAACCTTCCAGATACCTCAATACGTACGTATAACTACCATTCATCTCCCCGACTCAGCAATAACCCAATCAACAAATTCCCAATTACTCAATAATAAAAAATAAAATTTCTATTTTGTGACCATGCCGACCCGATTCGGTGGTGCGGTAACCCAGGACTGGGACCCGATCGTGCTCCGGAAGGCCAAGCCTAAGGCCCAGGACCTGCGGGACCCGAAAGCCGTTAACCAGGCTCTCCGGTTGGGTGCCCACGTGGAGACAGTTAGAAAATCCGATGGCGGAACAAACAAGAAGGCGTCCAGTGCGGGGCCCGTGATAAGCGCGCGGAAACTGGACCAGGCGGAGGAGCCAGTGGCGCTGGGGAGGGTAGCGGTGGAGGTGCGGGCGGTGATACAGAGGGCGCGGCTGGAGAAGAAGCTGAGCCAAGCCGAGCTGGGGAAGTTGATAAATGAGCCGGCGAAGGTGGTGCAGGAGTACGAGAACGGGAAGGCGGTGCCGAACCAGGCGGTGTTGGCGAAGATGGAGAAGGTGCTCGGGGTCAAGCTCAGGGGAATCAAGGGGCACAAATGATTTAGGCGTTTTGTTTATGTATCTATCTATACATATATATATGTGTGTGTGTTAAGGTTGATGCTCTGTTTTTGGGACTCTGTTTGTGGCTTTAGTTATTCTGTTTTTGGTTTAGCAGCAAGATCATCGTGGTTTTAATGGGGTGAAGTTTGATTCGGTGTTTAGAAAGTTTATGTAAATTTGTGTCAGAATTGGAACTTTTTTTGGTTTTAATTTGGTACGTTAATTTTACCCTTTTATGTTTTGTTGTAGTTTTTATGAAACAATAAATTTTGTATGATTAGGGATATTCGTGTTATTTAGCCAAAATGACTTAGTTTAAATAAGATTAGTCAAATATAATTTCGAAGTTAAAAATACCGTTAATATATGCATTTTAAAAGTACCGAATGAGCTATTATTTGATAAAATAAAAATTGTTCATAATAAATGTATTTTTCGTGTATTGCAATTATCAATGTATATTTTAAATGTGTACATATATATATATATATATTTAAAGAGGTGATTTAAAAGTTTGAAATTTTTTCTAAACTTATATTTAGAAAATATAATATTATTTGGAAATATTTTAAAATATAAGTATAAATAATTATTTTGACGTGGAGGGAGGGAGCACACAGCATGGATGTGAGAGCAAATGATTGTTCCGTAACTGATAATATAATATTTGGCACTTAAGCATACTATTTTTTTTAATAATTACATCAATTTGATTGCATATTAAAAGTGCGCAAGTATAATTTTTTTACTGAAAATAAAAAAAATTATATTTAAATAATTTTTATAAATACAATAAATGTTGAATAAAAATTAAAAAAAATATTTTTATAAATTTATATGTAAGATTTTATTTTTGTGAATAAAAATTTACTCCCATTAATATTAGATAACTATAATTTTAGTGACCCCAATTGGGTCTTGTATAATTGTTATTAATTAGCTCACCTAATTGAAGAAGTAAAAGGTGGAGTTATCGAATCTACAAATAGTCGAGTTCACATCCCCCAATCTCATATATTTCTATTTTTCAATTCGGAATACCAAAAAATAATAGAATATTTTTATTTTAGGATATACAATCATTATAAAATAAAATGAACTATCATTATTGTCATTTTCAATTCTTAAGGAGGTTAAGTCAGTTTAAAAACAAATAGGGGTATCTTGGTCATTTATTCATAATTCAAAATTTAAATTTAAATTTGCATAAAATTGTGTTTCATATCAAACCATTCAATAATTCTTGGATGCAGGAAGTACTAGTATATCATGCTTATAAATCCTACTCTCACTAAATTTCAATCTTTCTAGTTAAAAATTATGAATTCACTACCGCTAATGCGTTCTACCTATACTGTCATATGCCCCTTGCATTATAGTTGCACATGTCCAATACAGAGCACGGGTAGAGTCTAGGTATCGAAGTCATACTTGCACACTCAACCCACAAACTCGACATAGAGGCTTGCACTTGTTGTTAGTCGAGTGACATTTTCCTAGTTTAGACCAATATACGCTTCTCCGTGACTCTTTTACGGTTCCATATTTTTCCTCTCACGCCACGATCAATAGACTTAACAAACCTATGGATTTCAGATCCGCAAGGTTAGGATCAGGTTTATCCAGCGGGTCCCTGCTTTAGTCTATCTTGAAATTTGCCTCATCATCTGATGTGGTCTACTCAAATATTGCATATTTGAATATATGAAATGCTTGTTTTAACTTCTGTTTAAAATTAATGAATTGGTAATTTACTGGTCATTTTTCTTTTAAATCTGTGTTATCTGTCAGTTTGCGCCGTCCGACTAGTTCACAAAGTTCAGTGTTTCGCACCCACGGGTCATATCTTGGTTTTGTTATTAGTTGAAAACCACGGGGCATTGAGGCTTCGTCTCCTTGTTAACTTTGACGCATGGATGCATACTAGCTACTCTAAAGAATATATTTTCTCCATAATATAGCAAATTACGAGATTGTTTGTTAGGTTGCAATTTTGAAGTAAAGAAATTAAATTTTTTAGCTCAAAAAAATTTTGATGCATCAAGTTATAGGTTCAAATTTGAATAGCAATCCAACTTTTGAGAAATAAAAGGAAAAATATTAAGTTTTTAAACTGTAAAAAAAACAAGCCCTAGTCTTGGTTGCTTTGGGGGGCTTTTTGATCTATTCAATTCATTTAATTTTTGTGGAAAATGATTTCCTCAAAATTGAAGTAAATGTGATGTTAATTGACACTTATGCAGATGTGTCTTAATTGTTTTGGTAATCCTTCAAATCACCACACTATTTCGGGTTATAATCAACATCTAATAATGATAGCATATTGCCAAAAAAATGAAAGGAATAAGAAACCTAATAATTTGGGCCCTAATCAATATCAAATAACAATAGCATCTCACGCAATGGGAATATATTTTTCTATTAAAACACCCTTTTAGTTTATGAATTTTGTGTTGTTTAAGACGCCAAGGTGTTTTGTAAGCATAGCAAGAGAAAGGTTTTGGTGCCCCTAACGGAACTTTGAACTGATTAATCAGCGGTAGAAACGAGTACGAGCGGAACTGAGCCAAGCATAATGAAGAATTATTTGGATTCGGCTCATTTTTCTTAAAGGATATGCTTAGGCCCAACCTATTTATTCCACCATCTACATTGTACATTGAATATATAAATTATTTGAGTTTTTCATGGAAGCACCACCTTGAATATTGTAATTCTAGTAATTAAGTGCCGAAACAAATTATTGCGCAATACGTTTTTTTTAAAGAAATAAAAACATAATAATATAATATTTTAATATAATAAAGAATTCAATTTTACTCTTATTTTGTATTAAAAAAATATAAATTGTTATTCTTTTATATTTAAATATTATAATTTAAAATTTATTTAAAAAATATATTCTGCAATAATTTATAAAAGAATATAGTAGTTAAAGGCTTAAACGTGGGGAACTCATGGTAGACACATCTAAGTTCCCTTTTTCTTCCCTAAAGAGCAAGAGTATAGCCTTTACTTTCATACATATTATTGTCATTATTTTCATGTTTCCTTTGATTAGAAGGTAATCTTCCCAATTTAAATACTTGTCAATTGTTGTTCTTATAGTATTGAATTTTTCAAATGAAATGAGGAATATGTTTGAATAATTAAAGTTGTCAAAAAAGACAAAGATGATATAATCAAATATTATATGCAAAATTCTGATTGAAGGATTTGTTACACAAGGGTACTTGCGTATATTGTTTGGTTTAATTATATTATGCATGCTAATATCCCTTGAACTATAATTATTTTAATATTTGTTATTCACCATTTTAGACTAGTAAAATAGGTTGTATAAATTAGAAGATAAAATTGTTGCAATATAGCTCGAAGAATAAAGAGTGAATTAGATTGAAATTATGGGAACATTCAACGAAAGAGCTGAGTAATTAAATGATTCGTCCACCAAATTGTGATGATTAAATAATTAGTGGACATTAACAAAGTGTTTTGCATCATCAAAATATATTATTTCGACATGATTATTCACACCTACCAACCATAAACCACATGAAGAAATTATCATTAAGAAAATGAAAATGATTTACCTTACCTTTTATTTTGTCCAAATTTCTTTGTAGGTTGAATCAAATTTATTGTACAATAATCTTTTTCATTTGAAAAGTAAATTATAAAGTATATGTCCTTGTATACTCACATACTATTCATAGGGTTAGCTTAGCGGCCCGAAATTTATTTTTTTCAGTAAGAAGTCAAAAATTTGAATCTTCCTCTCCTAATTGTTATAATTATATAATATTATAATATTCAAATGGATCGGAAAAAAATTATATATATATATATATACTATTCACAATGAAGCTAATAATATTTTGCACAATCCATTGGCAATTAAAAGGGCAATTTATTCGTATATTATCACGATATGAATAATGCTTAAAGAATTTACGCCTACGAGATGATGCATAGGTCAATTAAACAACTTGACTTAATGATACAGCTGCAATAACTACCACTTTTTCAATTTCTAAGAGAGTCATGTTGTTAAAGAATATTATTCAATATATAAAAATATATCAGATTTGCTATTGTTTAATTTAATTTTTATAAAAATATTTTGTTGTCTAATTATATTAATATTTGATTTTATTCATTTTACATAGATTTGATATGATCATATAAAACTTATTATACAAGAGCTATCAAGCCGACCTTTTATTATTAAAATTCTCAATAAAATTATTTTTTTATATTCTTTAAATCCACTCGAGATTTAGTCCAAATAATTTTATTTATTTATTATCTATAGCTTGTCCTTTGAGCAGGAATTTAGTACAAACAAGCCCACATATGATGTGATATGAGCCCAAAAAGCATAGATCCAATCCAACAATTTAAATCATCAAATATGTGGCTCTTTCACACCATTCATTTCCCATCACACACAAATCCTTCTTATCATCACCAAATTTGATTTTTTCCACACACACTCACTCCATTTCTCATTCTCATAGTCTCCTACAGCCAGTTCTCTCTCCTCCAAATTCTCTCCCATGGCTGCCTCCACTCTCTCTCCTGTCACCCCTTCTCAGGTAGTATTTGTTAACATCAAGTTAAGCTTATATGTAATAATAATATCTAATTTCATATATATATATATATATATTGAAAATTGTGAACAGAAATGTACAAGAATCTATGTGTGGTTACTTGCGCTGACAATCTTTTAAAGTTAAAATCATTGCACAGAATATTGCCACATAAGTTTCGGTATATTAGTTGTACATATTGTCCATACGTGAATAATTTTCTATTTAATTTTGCTCCGCTGGTGTTATAAATTTTTATACCAGCAAGCTTGGATAATCAACAAATATGCATATATTATGGTTTCACATGTGTGTAAGGATGTGAGCAATGCATTTAGATGCATTTAGGCCTAGTTTGGGATTGTTTTTTATTATCCATTTTTGCTTATTTATCTTGTACATTGTGTCAGGTAGTGTTTGGTAAAGATTAAAGTAGCTGCTTATGATAACCTACTTCTATTTTTGTATGGGTGTTTTTAAAAATAGCCCCACGAGTGATTTTAAAAGGTGTTTCTGATTTTTCTATCATTAATTACTAGAATAATCTTAATTATAGTTTTTTCTTTCTCATATATTCATACTTTTATCTTTTTACAACAAAACAATACCACTTTACCAAACATTAAACTACTTATCAAAATAAATTTTAGAATTTATTTACCAAATATTAGGATTGTAACCACTCTTAGAATCAACTTTCAAAAGTAAATTTTGAAAAACGGATTTTGAAAAGCACCAATATTCCGAAACTAAGCCTTAAGCCCCGCTAGTGTAGGAAAACTATTCGCTGATAATGGAGAAAAAATTCAACGTATACATAATGAGTACTTACCTGTTTGTAGAATCAGTGTGTTGTATTTGATGTATAATTTGTTTGAGATTTAATGATAAACTTTTTCACGAGTATGCAAAACAAATATAGAATAAAATGTTAAAGTTTCGCCCCTTCGCTTTCTACATGAGAATTTCTTGTACTAAGTATGAGAGGACAAACTCAGAGCCTAGTAGAGTTATGAGCAAATTCAGTTACTCCCTATGTCTATTATTCATAGAAGAACACAGCGCACGTCTAAAATTCTTCACTGGGAAATGAGTAATCACGAAATTGGAACCGGATAAACTCTCTTTTTTTACTAGTAAATATATTGTTTAGAATAATATAAGATTTGATTTTATGAATTTAGTTTCTTGAAGAATTATATGTTTCCCATCTAGTATTTAGAATGATTTAATTTGATTTTATTTTATTGTCTAATTGTACAAGACTTATCAACTCTATGTATAGTTGAGTTTCCACTCTTTATTTTACACCTCTCAATAAAATTCCCTTATTTTTATCATATTTGACATATATCAATGCGTCACTCTTAGCACCAAACTATGGATTAGAAATAATCTTTTTCGGGGGTCACTTGTTGAAAATTTTGAAAATTTCGTTACACAATCTACCTATTATAAAATAAGTCATCTCTGGGATCACATTAACAATCACCATCTCTGTTATAAGTTATGCACAAAATTTTATTGTAATTAACACGTGCGTATTTGAGAACCTAGTATGCTTTTATTTTCCCCCCAGCTTTGTTCAAGTAGAAATGGGATGTTCTTGGCAACCAATGCCCTTGGGCTTAAGCCCGCAAGGACTCAGTTACACGGAAGAGAGAGGAGCGTAAAGATCACTTGCCAGGCCACGAGCATACCGGCAGACCGGGTGCCAGACATGGGTAAGCGCGAGCTCATGAACTTGATTTTGTTGGGAGCTATTTCTCTTCCCTCCGCCGGCATGTTGATCCCCTACGCCGCCTTCTTTGTCCCGCCAGGGTAAGTTCCATGAAATTAGTTGATATATACACGTAGTAATACTTTCATCCTTCTTGTCTAAGTATTAGCTAGGAAGCTCGAACACGCCAAAATAATTACCATGGTTACATCAGATATTTCATAGTATGTGCCAGCCACTCCGTTTGGCATGCCTTCAAGTTATCATGCTTGAAAGTTCCAAGATCATGGTGAATCCGGAGATGATGACTTGGTATAAGTTAGGCTTCTTTAGTTAAAACTCGAAAGATTTTGTTTGAGGCTAAGTAATGTCAAAATTGTTTAGTATGTAGAGTGCTACACTAAGTCATTGTTATCTTTAAGAAATTAATGCTTTATTATTTTTTCCAAACAAATCAAATACAAGTAGAAGTAAACAATTTTCATTTCCATTGTTTTCAAAACTTGACGAATAAAAATTTGTGATTCTTAGACTATCAAGTGCTATGATGATACCAAAGTGTTCAAATGTGTTGGATTGGCTGTTCATTGGCATGAATTTGTGCTAAACGTTGGCAAGTTGTATCGTAAACTTGGTTGTGCTTTACGTGAGGCTTTTATATTCGAAACAGTTCTGGAGGTTCCGGAGATGGACAGGTGGCAAAGGATGCCCTCGGAAATGATATAATAGCAGCAGAATGGCTTAAGACTCATGGACCCAATGATAGAACTCTAGCTCAGGGTTTGAAGGTAGTCTCATTTATTCCATAAATCTCATCTCAAGAATAGTATTTGACATAATTCAAATCCTGTAGAAGTTCACTAAATAAACAAAGTTCTAGCAATACATGCGGTAATGCCCTTCATTGGTCTACCTCAAGTACTCGATAAAATCCTAAAAGACAAACTAGCTTGAAAAAGTTTAAATCTCATCCCTAGCGTACCTCAATTTGTTCGGGAACTTATGTTATCCATGTATTGCATTAGTGGGTTTTCCATGGCTATAGGACCAGTTCCCTAAAACAGTTGAGTACAAAATTGTTGCTCGAAATGTGGGGTTGGGTATGATTTTTGTTTTGGATTTAATTGTAGGGAGATCCCACCTACCTTGTGGTCGAGAACGACAAAACTCTAGCAACATACGGAATCAATGCGGTGTGCACTCACCTCGGCTGTGTCGTGCCATGGAATACTGCTGAAAACAAGTTCATTTGCCCGTGCCATGGTTCTCAGTACAATAACCAGGGCCGAGTTGTCAGGGGACCGGCTCCTCTGGTGAGCTTCTCGTTCAATGCCTATCTATATGGTATTACCTAAAATGTTGTTCACTACCGTACTTCTTCCGATTAACTAACTACAATCTTACCTTGGAACAGTCATTGGCCCTGGCCCATGTCGATATCGATGACGGAAAGGTCGTGTTCGTTCCATGGGTCGAGACAGATTTCAGAACAGACGAAGCTCCATGGTGGGCTTAGTGATCATATATTGTACTTAATGATCATGTATTGCACGGTTGTATCTATGGAAACCCGAATTCATTTGCTAAAGAAGAATGCTTGACAAGCTACAATTATACTCAACTATTTTGACATTGTCTGGATGTAACAAATCTAGTTTCCTTGACTGTAAGTACAAATCTGTTAGACGGTGCATTTTTTGAAGTTATTGAAAATAAACGTGTGCGGATGAACTATAAGCCTACAAACGGCATGGAGAGGACCGAAATATGTAAAATTTAATTTAAGTTCCGTACGCTTTCAACTAGTTTTTTTGTAACTAGCTTTTTGAGCAGATCGTATAACCTTATATCACAACCCTTGGTGGCGCAATAGGTCAATGTGGGATAAGTAGGCCATCGGACCAAACGCAGCCTACGAATATGAAGCAACGCACACTTCCACGGTTCCACCCGAAAAAGGTTAACTGCTTCACTCTGATATGCATATGAAAGAGGCATTGTGAAGGGATGGCGAAACCACAACTCTAGACGACATGCCAACAACATGTTCTCTAGCAAAAGGAGAAGAACCCAAAGAAAATGGGAAAGGAAGACGTAAGAAAGACGAGCTTGAGAGGCTTCTTGTTGCCTTTACAAAATGACTATCAGCCATCGTCATTGAAATTTCCAGTATGAGGTGAGGAGCGGGAAATGGGTAGCTTTTCCACACAATTACGGAGATGCATTCCCAGCATTTGTGCAAAGAGAACTGCACATTTTCGAACAAATGTTCCAACATCCTGTTAGTTCTGTCGTTAAAAGAATTTCTGAATAATCATAACAATTTATTATAAACTGAAAATAACAAACTGGAAATATATATTTATTTCTTTTCAACGCT
>MKEJ01068155.1:0-31492 GCA_001753735.1 Embelia ribes | reverse complement strand
TATCAATTTATTTTATTTTATTTTTATTTTTTACAAATTTTAAATTCCAATTTTTTTAGTATTTCTGCTTTATAAAATTTGACAATATTTGGCACTCAGTTTTAAGTTGTTTTATTTTAAATAAATTAAATATAATTTTTTAAAATTAAAAATAAATTAACTTATTTAATTAAAGTACAACCAAATATACCATATTATTTTTACAAATAGCCGGTGCTTAAACCGACAGTCCTCCTTTGACATTATACACCTTCCATATTATCCATACTTATTCAACTTTTTTTAATCTACGCGGTAGCATCGTATCATATGGAGTATTTATTTTAGGCTACCAAGTATGTAATTAAGTTATCACTTTATAATTTGTGCAAAATTGTATTTTTCACTTACAAGGTTGATTATTTTTACATAGATGGATAGCTTTAAAGATAACGATATATTTGCGCTTCAGCCATTTTATTTTATTTTTGAAATAGTTTTATAACTTTATTACCTTCCATCTCGGTATTTTTGTTTCGAAACCAACAAGTTGCATGATCCAAACTTAGTAGCTGATTAATATAGATTAATGATATACCTACATATTAATGAGTACTTGCTTTGTGCACACTTTGATGACAAAATCATAAAGATTCATCTTCTCCTTAAATATAGCACCAATACATAAGATTTATCAATTAAGTTATCAGATCTTACCACACAAGTGTGTACAAAATATTTAAACATTATGTATATATATTATTACATATATAAGAAAGAAAATTATACTACAAACCTTAGGCACCTTTTATGTTATAATCATATCCAATAGGATTAATACACTAATGTATAAATAAATTTTCAATTAGCATATATTTAATAATTTTAGTCCAAAAGTTGGATGGAGACTGTCATTGTGGGTTGCACGTGTGCAAATAGTTTCATTTTCTCCATTTGATTTCGAATTCTTACACTTTCAGTCCCACAATTGAGTATGATAATTTCTATTTAACCATTTTAGTCTTAATTATTATACTTTTGGTCTCATATTTAAAATAACACATATATATACTTAATATAAGTTATATTTGACATTTTTTATTTCAATTCTCAAACTTTGGGTCACGCATTTTAAATAACATACATATATATAATTAATATTTCAATTAAATTTAATATTTTATGAATTTAATTTATTTGAACTTTATAAAAAAATAGAAATTTTAAATTGAAATATTACATTTTAAATTACATATAATGGACGGTGTACTAATCACATGTTTTTAAATTACATTTTAATGGACGGTGTGCTAATCACATGTTTTTTCCAAGTGCAACTTAGCAATTGAAATAGGAATTCATTCGTTTTAAAGAAAAATGGGGAAAATGTTTCTCTTAATGAATCATTTTTTCATGTCATTAATTTATTTTATAAAATAGATCTTGGTGAAATTTGAAGTATTTGTGCGAGTAAATTTATGTTTTTATCTGTGCTAATTAAGTTATGAAGAAAATTTTATTGAACTATTTTCGTTATTCCTGTTGGCTGACTGAAGTCTTATGTTTTAGCGTAGAAGCGGAAAAATATGCTTTTATATTTATTGATCCGTTAAGGAAGTAAAAAGAATGTGGAACTATAAAATTTCTATTAGTATACAGAACACGAAAAATTGTAGCAGCGATTATATTTTCAGGGGGAAAATGCAACTAATATTTCTTTGATGGTTGTTTTTGTGTTGCATTTCGTTATTAAGAAATTATTTTCACAACTGAAACTATATATTTTTTTTAACCTTGGGATAATTCTGTAATAAGTTTGATGTACAGGAAGCAACAGAATGTACAAAAGTGGCCATGATAAACCTTGTATACCTTAAAATTCTGAAATAGCCAACCTTAAATTGATGGATGAGTCGAGGAAGAATGGAAATACATTTCAGGGAGAAATGTCAATCATCTGATTAAGTAATTAGTTCTCTAGGTTAGTGAGATTATTATTTATCACTTTTGGGTTGAATTATAGCAATTGAAGGAATTAAAACATACTTCAATTAAGAGGAAATTGTAATATTAATTATAATTGTAATAATAATTACATATATGCGAGTTATTTAAAATGTGTAATCAAAAGTGTGAGAATTAAATTAAAATAAAAGAGTTCAAAATATAATATATATTAAGTATATATATGTGTGTTATTTTAAATATGAGACCAAAAGTATAAAATTAAAACTAAAGGGGTTAAATAGAAATTATCATTCGAATTGTGGGGCTAAAATAGAAATTATCATTCAAATTGTGGGGCTAAAAGTGTAAGAATTCAAAATCAAATGGGTAAAATAAAAATATGCATGCATGTGCAATGCACGCAGACGATTCCGTTCAAGTTGGACGGAAAAAATTAAATGTGTACTAATTGAAAATTTATTTACATGTTAGTGTACTAATTGATAGAATTGAAAAATTGACGTACTAATTGGGTAACGAATGAAATGTTGGTCTAGTAAATGATAATTAACCCTTAATTTTTTACAACATTAGACCCTTCACCCATTTTTTATTTTGGACTCCACTTGCATGCTAACTTAATACTTCTTTATCCCTAACCATAGATAATATATATGTGAGAAAAAGTTTATAAAGTTGGTAACTCTAACATATATATATATATATAGGATTAGTCCTATGTCGCAAAAAGAACTAAGGTAGAATATACTTTTTCAGTTATTTTTGCGACCTAGGACTAATCCTCCGAGTTACGGTTGAGAGTCGTGGTCGAGATTCAAACCCCAGATCTTAATATAAGATTGTTACATTTATTGAAATTCGAACTTGATATGTCAACAAAAACAGCTGAGTGCATTCCACTCGAACCAACTCGGGTGGCAAGTCTAACATATATGCACAGATGGTTCCACTGAATGTCCCCCTTGAAATCTCAAATACAATTGTGCATTTAATTTTGTCTCAACCCATATTGATTGGTGTGAATCGGTATGTATGCACATAATTGGTTTCGAGTGTGGTTAATTTTGGGGTAGGTGTGGACCATGCTATGATAAGAAAACAATGAGGCTCCATGTTGGTCCCTCTTTTATCTCATTCCTATATCCACTAATAATGGGTATTATAAATTTTTTTAAAAAAAATATTAAAATATAATAATTTAATTTTTAAACAAAAATATTAAATTTATATTTTTAAATATAATATAAGAATGAATTATATATTTTAATTGTTGTTTCGACTGCACCTGATGTAATCATAGGACGGCACACATTCCAGCACCCCTCTTGCTAATGCACCCAATGATGTGGCACTGTTTGTAATTCACGCGCCACCAAAGAAAGTGGAGTAGAATAGGGTCCTTAAATAGGCCATGCACTTTAACCCCACAAAAGGTTTTCGACAGTTTCAATTTACCCTCATCAACTTCCAAGAATTATAGTTTATCACCTTGAGGTTTGTGTTCAGCTGATAATTTGCCCCCGGAAGAAACTCCGAGTTGACTCGGATTATGATAAAACCTGTTATATATATATATATATATAATCCAAAAATACTTGCTCAAAAAGAAAATAGAAAAGGTAAAAAACTCAGATCTCTCTCTTTTCCTTCAAAGCAAGATTTTTAATTTGAAATAATGTACAATGAGATCCATGTAGTTATAGATTTTTGTCTTATTTTAGGTACTAATAATTTATTAAAAAAATAATAATAAGCCCTAAAATTTATATATCAATTGAAATATGTATTAAAAAAGAAAAAATATTTGTGAACAGTTGGACTATTAATATTAATAAATCTTAATACGGTTATATTGCAAAATTAAAAATGGAGTGGAAGTCAGAAATTTCATAGAGGTGAAGACTATTGGGTCAACTCCTACCCTCCCTAGCTATTAACTTACTTTTTTCCTTTTACTAAGGACAAATACTAATAAATATATTCAACAAATTGAATGGGATCTCTATAAAGCTGCAATCTTTTCTGCTCCCTTCCTCCTGAAATCTCCTCTCTCTCTCTCTCTCTCTCTTTCTGGGTATCCTGCCTCCCGTGAGATGGAGCTTGGCTTAACCTTAGGAGGAGGAGGCAGCGGCTGTGCTTCTGCGGCTGCCACGTCATCATCCACACGGCACAACAAAAGTACCGATTTGGCCTTGGCTTTGGGGGTTAAATCCAATGAGAGACACCACCCTCGTGAGGGCTCGAGATCAGATGGTGATCCGACGGTCTTGATTGATTCTCCTCGTCTAAGCCTTGATCTCCTCCCTCGTTGGTCTCCTCGTGAAACCGCTAACACAGGTACATTTACACATTTAGTTACGGTAACAGACGTATATATATATATGTGCATACATATATATATATATATATATAGAGAGAGAGAAAGAGAGAGATAAACATCTGTTCTGTTGTGTTACGAACCGGTTCGCACCATAAAAAATAAAATACTGAGTGACAAATTGCAAAATGGAGCTTTTGGTTCACAAATCCATTTATTTTCTAGCGTTCACGCATATAAGAAATTGACGAATTAAATCGACTCTCAACATTTCCTTGGGCTAAAATTGTAGATTTGGCAGGTAGTTGGGAAGGGGGTTTGCCGGGTGCGGCGGCGAGGGGATTTGACGTGAGCCGGGTTCGGGCAGCAGGTGAAGAGGGGGAATCTGTTTCGTCACCCAACAGCGTGGCGTCTGCTTTTCAGGTGGATTTCTGCATTTTCGGAGGAGGAGCGGAGGAAGAAAAGAGAGAGTGGGCCGAAGCTGCAACCGGAGGAGGAGGAGGAGAACATCACGGGGAGAGAACCACGTCGTCTCGGGCTAGCGAGGAAGATGAGAACGGCCACACCAGAAAAAAACTCAGGCTGTCTAAAGATCAAGCTGCTTTTCTTGAAGAGAGCTTCAAAGAACACAATACCCTTAATCCGGTACACATTTCTCCCTTCAATCGTATTAATTGTTATGAAATTTAGTAAAATATTTCTTAATACGGTATCAAAGTCGGTTTAGTTCCACCCAGTTTAAGTGGAATTATACTTATTTTGGGTTATAAAAAATAATTATAATGCGCATCTTCTTCATTGTTAAATTTTCAGAGGGATGGTTACTTAATATAAAAAATAATAAAATAATAAATAGGACGCTCTTAATAATTAATATATATAATGCTTTTTTATACAGGATGTACTTGCTTCATAATTTAGGCACTAATTTTATTTATTCTTTTTTTTCTTGTGATGCTTCAAAATCATACATGTTAGTTTTACTTTTCAGTACAAAAATCACTACTACCTTGATTAAAATTTAGGGTAAATTACATTTCGCCCTCACGAGGTTTGGTGACCATTGCAGTCTATTCTCAAAATTTTTAGAGTCAAAGTAAAGTAAAATTATTTATAATAAACATTCAAAAATTTATTAAAATATTTTTTAAATAATATTTTTTGTATAATTTTTTGTTATAAAAATTATTGTTTATAAATATAATATATTTTTAATAAAGTGATTTTTTTTAATATTGAAGTTCTAAATTAATAAAATTAGGAAATTAAATAATTGTAATACGATCCTTACACAACAAAATTTAATCTAGATTATAAGTGGGGGCAAAGTGTAATTTCTGAAACCTTTGGGAGCAATCTGAATGTCAGAAATATCATGGGGCAAAGTGTAATTTATCTTGAAAAGTTACCTTGCTAAATTGCCCTCATTTATTATAATTATTTAGTTATTCATTATAAGCTGTGCAAAATAATAACATTAATTAGGAGCATTGTAGGAGAAAAAATATTTTGAATTTCAATAATATTAATTTATTTTTTTTAATATTTGTAAAAAAAGAAGTTGGACGAACGGTGAATGTGTCTTAATAATAGAAATTTTGAAATGGAAAAGGAAAACATCCAGGATGGTTTATTCCTGGTCCAGATATATATGTCTCAATATATAGATGTTTATGTAAACTTTTATTGTATTCCTTGTTTTAATCTTGTTTCTATAATGATGTGAAATGCAGAAACAAAAGCAGGCACTAGCTAAGCAGCTCAATCTCCGGCCTCGCCAAGTCGAGGTCTGGTTTCAAAATCGAAGAGCACGGTACATTCCCTAATCTTCTAAATGCTATTGTAATTATACTTATCTGCGCGCATGCTATAGAAAATTCCTTTATCTCATTTTTCAATCCAAAGCATTTTCTATTGATGTGGCGCTTTACAATTTCAGATTGTAGCATATTTTATGTATGGATACATAATCAAACGGTGTGTGAATTAATTTTTGGTTTGATTTAATAATTAAGCTCAATCCTATAGTGCACGAAGGTAGGGATGTTCATGGAGGGGTGGTATCTGCCTAAAAAAAGTGTTCGAGACAAAGTACAAGTCACAGAAATAAAATTTTGTAATAAAAAATTATAATAATATTTTTATAATTATGTATAAAATTTTTTTTTTTTTTGTAATTTGTATTTTACCTCCCTCACCAATATCATTTTTTTCTAATCAGACACCACCCCTTTTATGTTCATGGGTTCATATTTTAGCCGTTTGAACGGATCTACCTTTACCCGTTTTAGTAATGAAATTAATGTGCATACTTGTATCTATCTATCTATAGTAATAATAATATAATAATAAATATATAAATGTACATATAGTGTCACGTCTTTTTATGATAGGAAGTCTTCGTGTAGTTAGAGGTAGCTTGTAACTTCTTCAAACGTATCATTTATTGCTATATATGTTCAATTCATTCTGACGTTTTGTTGGGTGTTTGACCAATTTTCATTTATGGTTATTTTGAATTATAGACTTGGACTCCAATAGAATTGTGATTCATTCAATTGCCTCGTTAACTCATGATCGTTTCTATTGGGTTTTAAATTTTTTTGTCAAAGTCAATTAATTTCCAGGCTTGGACTAATTGTAATTGTTGTGATCTTTAAATCTCAAGGAGTGGAAATTCTCTTTTCAATGCAATCTTCTGCAAAAATTTGTTAGATTTGACTAATGTTTGAATTATTATTTTTGAATTTTTTTTCCAAATCTACTAAGTGACAACCACAATCCCTAAGGTTGACAGAATCTTATACCGTATTTATTTCGTTCATAAACAATTGCATCATTTGATTCAACATATTATTTTTAAGTGAAATAAAAAAATACTAACTATTTAAATTTAAAATAGAGTAGAAATGGCCAAATTATCGCCATATGTTTTTTTTTCTTCTTATTCTATCTAAAATTAATTAGAACATTTAAAGAATATGTATTAATTATTTGTGGTCGAAAGGAGTATAAATATAGATTTTATTGACTTTCAAAAAGTTCAATAATAATATTACACATAGTTGTTTTATCAATCATGGTGCTTTTGTTTTGTTAATTTTTAATACATGATGTCTATGCTAAACCTTAGCATAGGCCATCATCGCCCTGATGTTCCTCCCATAGCGCCCATGTCATGTACAATGAAAAAAATTATCCCGGTAAAAGTTTTTGTTAATTTGCAGAACCAAGTTGAAGCAAACGGAGGTTGATTGTGAGTACCTAAAGAGATGTTGCGAGACTCTAACCCAAGAGAATAGAAGGTTACACAAAGAGCTACAAGAACTTCGGGCCTTAAAATCTTCTAACCCGTATAACATGCAACTCCCAGCCACCACTCTCACCATGTGCCCCTCTTGTAAACGCACCAGTTCAACCCCTGTTACCGCCACATCATCAGCTGCCACTGGCTCCGCATCTGCCTCAAACAAAGTTGCCGACTCAACATCCAAACCTGCCCCTTTCCCACTCTCAAGGCCCAAATTCTTCCCCTTCTCGTCCCACAATAACCAACCACAAAAATCCGCGGCCTCATAAGCAAAGAATAAGGGACCGAAAATGGCGACATGGGGTTGGTAAATTTTGTGGTGG
The DNA here is from genome assembly GCA_001753735.1 of Embelia ribes. Lineage (NCBI taxonomy): Eukaryota > Viridiplantae > Streptophyta > Magnoliopsida > Ericales > Primulaceae > Embelia > Embelia ribes. The sequence continues at coordinate 23,595 of MKEJ01068155.1, read as the reverse complement.
GTCAAGCTTATGTTTCTAGATAAGGTTTCGGAAAAGATAGGGGCACTTTTGTTTGATATGTTGGGGGTTTCTCTTGGCCTTTATGTGCTTGTGAGGGGACAAGCTTTGTATGAGTAACTCAAAAAAAAAAAAAAAAAGTGGTTTCCCTTATTATTTTTTACTTAATTTCCTTGGGAAATCAAGTTGCGGGGGGAAGCAAAGAACAAAGTTTTGTATGTTCTCAATAATGGTAATTTATTTTGTTTGTTTGTTTGTGTAGGATTTCATTATTTGTGTTTCATTGACCTACAATTTGCACATCTCCTCTCTGCAATTTCAATTGTAACAATCTTTTAAATTAATTTTCTTTTAACTTTATACTATGGAAGCTCTTGAGCAATGAATGAGAACAAAGTATACACACTCTGGACACTCTTGAGCATTTTCTTCTTTTTCAATCAATTTTGAGCATTTTCTTCTTTTTCAATCAATTTTTTTTTTCTTTTCCCAAAGAATGCCATGTATATACTCCTGTCAATTTAGAAATTTTTTTTTTCATTCCTTTTTAAATTACCATTTAGAAAATCAATGTATCATTAGTTACTTTTTTTTCCTACTTTTATTCTTATTAATTATGGTAATGTGTTTTGAGTATTTAGTGAAGGATAGTGAACTAAAATATTATACATGTTCTCTAAAATTGGGTTTGGTTGGTCGCATTTTAAAAATAGAGGAATATATTTTTGTATTAAATATAAAATAAATATACTTTTAAGTATTACTAATAATTATTATAGGTATGTTTGGCGTGAATTAAAATAAAATACACATTCTTGAATTGAAAGTTATTTAGCAACAGTGTAAACTTAGTGAAAAATATATTTTTTTGAAAAAGTATCCAATTATATACTAAAACAAAAATATAATTTTAATGTTTTTAAATAAAAAAAATATAATTTTTATTTGTGCTAACAAACACTATTCTTTGGTTTTAAGTAGAGCTTTGCACAAGCAAGGCTATTGTCTTCAAGTACCCGAACATATATTATTAAATACATCCGAAATCCGAATTAATATAAATTAAATAAAAACACTCGTATTTTTTACTTATCACATATATGACATGTTCAAGTTTTGAAACCATGTTTTCACGGTCAAATTGGAAAATAACTATACTAAAATAAGATACAAATATAAAACATGAGTTTATAATATTATTTAAATATCATGCCGAATTTCTGAACATACTCTTTTACGAAAATATCTTATTAACCTTACGAAAATATCGTATTAACCTCGTCCATGCCCTACAGTATTATTTTTCCATCTCGTATTTTACTATGTTACTTTGTTTACCAATCCCTACAATCTAAAAGATAGCTTCTTTGGCTTTTCTACAAATTAAATTTTTTTTGGTAAACATAATCAAATCACTAATTAATATGTACTTGTTGGAAATATAAAAATATTATACTCTGTCCTCAAATAATTTGTACAATTTCTAAATTGGAGCGTTCAAAATCAATTGGACGTTTCCCTATTAAGAAATACAATTATTACATAATAAAGTGGATTACCATTAGTGTCGTTTTCAATTACTAGGGGTAAAAAGTCAAGTCAAAGATTAATAGGAGAAATTTTGAACATTTATCTTCAATTCAAATTTTAGATTTAAAATAACCTAAAATTAAGTGTCAATTCAAGCAATCTAATAATTCATAGACAGAGGGATTAGTTGTTAATAAAAATGCATTAAATGATGGCATGTTAGTAAAATATTTTTTTATAGTAATTTTGAATAGGAAAGATATAATTACTCCCTCTGTCTGTCCTATTTCAATAGTAGATAGGTTACTCCCTTTGTTCCATTTCAATAGTCTCACTTTATATTTTAATTTGTCCAAAATTATAGTCTATTTTACTATTTAAAAATTAAGCTAAGAAAATATTTTGCCAACATACCCTTATTTGATACTCGATTTGTTTCATATTAAGTGTCGTTTAAGGTTGCAGCACAAAGACTAAGAAGACTATTAAGTAACCTTGGTTATGTAAAAAATAATGATAGCTTACAATAAATAGTGAATGCTATTAAAATAAAATGTGCATAATAAAATAATGCAATAAATTAAATAAAGATAAGGGAAGAGAAATTGCAAACGAGATTTTTATAGTGGTCCGGCCAAATATCCTACAATCTCTTTCGTCTACTCTCTCTCATCAAACCGCTTGAGATTCCATTACCACTAACGAAATAATTACATCAAATGATTAATCACTCTATTTGCCCTTCAAGTCTTGAAGTATACCCTTACAACCAACTCACAAAGAAGCACAAAGTTTGGAAATGAAATATTACAACTTTAATCTCTTCTCTCAAAGATACATGATTATAAAGATTAAGAATACTTTGAAGATGTCTAACACATTATAATGAAATGGAAATTGAGACTTAGTGTGACTATATTGCTGTTCAATTGCTCAATGATAATAAAAGTGGATTTTTTAGTTTTCTCTTTCTTGAATGATTGGGGGAATAATTTTCTTGATTATTCTTTATGATTGGATGATAATAAACATTCAATTGAACCTCTATTTATAAGACTTGACGATCAACTAGCCGTTTACAGCCATTATTAGGCCAAATAGACAAAATTATTCTTGATTAAATATGACCGTTATAGGTACCTTTACATACATTTGTTCAGACATATAGTACCTCTGTCGACAGTTGTTCATGGGACAGGTATATTGACAGGCAATTAAAAGTTCCCTGATATTTTTATATCTGTCGACACCTATGGCTATCTGTTGACAACCCTTGTTGAAAAATGTTCACTTTCAACTCAACACATGCTCATATACTTCAATCAATCTTAATACACTCAATCAAACTTATTAGTAAAAAAAAATGAGCACTTAATTAAATTAATTATCTAATCATTTCATAATCAAAGCGATTTTTGAATAATTTGGTTCAATATATTTTTTTTTCTAGAATGACACTTAATATGAAACGGAGGGAATAATGTGCCTTTATATCAACAAGAACTATTTTTATATTTAGAAAATTTAAAAAGGGGGTGAAAATTTTTCGCATTCCAACAACATTGATTGCCCTTTCTTGATATAATTTAGGACAAAAAAAATAGAAAAGTTGTAGGTTAGTACTTCCTCCATTCCCTTTTAATTATCATTTTATGTTATAATACAAAAATTAATAAAATTATTAATTGACCTCAATTGTAAAAAATCAAATAATATTTTAATTTAGCACCATTTATTAAATACTCAAACATATGTCACTCTAAGCAGTTAATATGAATAAAATACAAAAAAAATAGTAATTAATTATTGATTCATTAATTTTCTAAATAAATAAAAAGAAATGAAAAAAAATTAAAGCGACAATTAAACAAAAAGGGAGGGGATACTTTACAATTTACTTCCGGGGATCAAGCCATGCTTTAAGAAAGGCGCAGTGTGTTTCGTGCCTTGTTTTTGTAATGATAATGATTTTATTCAAAGCACATTAATAATGACTTTGGTTTCTCAGGGTGAAGGGGACAAGTGTGGAATATTGATGAATGTGGTCTGGTAAAGTTAGCATATCCCCAATTATTAGGTCACACGAGACCTAGTACAGATTTCATGATGAAAAATCATTAGTCACCATCCCCCCAAATTCATTGTTGCAAGTCACGTGACCTCTGCAGAGGTAGGTATCTATGTCATTCCTTTGATTACTAGCATTTATTTTAATCTTTAATGATATCATATGATTATGCATGCTTGTTCACATTTAACTAGAGTATGTGTGTTTTTTTCAGATATATATATATATTAAAGTCAGAGTTACATTGGCGGATTATAGCTGTTTGTTTAATACTGTGTGGAATACGGATGGCCAAATGCGTATTTAGGGGAAAATGATTGGCAAATATTTAATTGAAGGTAACTTTTGTCAATAAAATAAGAGTAATTCTAAAGGCACATAAATGACTAAAAGTAGCATATACAAATTGAATAAGAAATTACTTAAGGCATTATAAAAAAATACTAAAGTTACCACACATTTAAAACATCAAATATAATTTAATCTATTTCTAAATAATATGGGAAGTTATATAATTGTCCTTTATAAATAAATTTCACAAAATCTCGCAATTTCCCTCTCCTTCTCCCTCTTCCTAACGGTAGACCCCATGTTACTCTTCTTCCTCCTATCCCCTCCGCACCTCTCTCTTTCTATTTTTCTAAGTCGTCTGTCACTCACCTTCTCATCATTACCAGCCACCAATTGCACCACCACCACCACTGCACCGCATCACACACACCACCACCACCGCCATTGCACTGGCTATTTGTAGCACATTCGAATCAAAAATTAAATTAAATTCAAAATATTCAACCCTAATCATTCAATAATTTCAATTGCATCAATTATAAAAAATTCAATTAAATGAATTCAAATTACACCACCATCGCACTGTACTGCACTACACCACATATCGGCTACTGCCACCATCTCCGAATAGCTTACATTCAACCATCAGCTAGTCAAATGTCCTATAAGACATTCGACCATGAAGGTGTCGAATGTCATAAGCTACATTCGACCTACAGATGATCGAATGTGTCATTCAACCAATCTGAGGTCGAATGTACCCTAGTACCAATCTCTATGAGGTCGAACGTATCACATGATGATCAAACTTAAAAATTTTACATTTGAATCCCTATGTTGGGAAGAAAACTCAATATATTCAGGAGATTGGTTCATTTGATCTTCAATTGTATTTTACAGACTCAAATAATAATGCCTTACTAGATTTTATGGTTCAATTTTGTGGAGATTAGTAAGGCAAAAAATGGTGAAATAAATTTTATGTGTAAGATGATTATGTAATGAGAGAAAATATGATAAATATGAAGATGGGCATGAAGAGTAAAATAGGGATGGATAAAATAAAGAAAATATAATAAAAAAAAGAAGAAGAAGAAGAAGATGAATATGAAGAAGATGAAGATGAAGATGAAGAAGATAAAGTATTTGATTGATTGAAGGAAAAAAGTATTTTGGTAATTGATTATTGTGATGCCAATAGTAAATTAGTGGTGCTTGAAGTAAAAATTAATTATTATATTTGATTCATAGTACCCATTAAATAAAATTATTTTTGATGGTGTGGTGCCTGAACTAATGTGATATATTTCCCATTTGTACAGTAACTTTAGAATTGCCCTAAAATAAAGAGCAGTTATTAAAAACACATCTCAGATTTGGCATGATGATTTAGTCCCAAGTTTTTCATTTTTATCAATTTTACCCTCGAGTTTCAACAAGTCATCAAAAAGATTGTAATAAAAGTACTAAATTGATAAATGGTCGACCTTTTCAGCCTCTTTTTAATAATTGCTCAAAAAATAAACAATGTACTTCAGATAGAAAAGATCAACACGCAACAAAAAAGGAATGTCTACTTGCTATAATTACAGAAAAGTTACATATTAGAGATTGCTCAACAATTTACTAACATGTACACACTTGTGCTTTTTTTTTCCCCTAACATCTTTAAGCCATTTTCTTAACTTATACTTTTGGTTTCCTATAGGAGGGACGTAGCTAGGAATAACACAAGACGGTTGGAAAAATTAACAAAAATATTATTGGATCTAAAGTTTTTAGGGCTGGATGGGATAAAATCACATAAAAAATTAAATTAAATATAGATAATTAAGATAGTTTTAAAGATTGTGAGGAGGGATTAATGCTCATTAACAAATCTTGGCTCCATCTGTCTGTCTGTATGTATGTTTGTGTGTGTGTGTGTATACATATATATATATATATAGACGAAACCAAGGATTTGTTAATGAGTATGTATATATATATATTAATCAATAATGAACCCAAAGATCCAAAACTTTGTGATTTTCTTGTCACGAGTTGGCATATTTTAAGTTTTAGTTTCAGGGGTGGTGTATCTTATGATTGCCAACACTAATTTGATGGTTGTCCATTAGCTGATATGTAGAATAATTTTTTATACTACTGGGATAAATTGACCGTCATTGTTTTTCGCAATTTTAAGCATCATTCTATTTTGTGGTAAAATTATTATATCTTGATTAGTAAATGGGGACAAAGCATATTGCTTTTAGAAAGGAACTATCTAATCCTTCAACAAAACGCAACCAGATGGATAAGTTATGACAACAAGTTAGAACATGCATTCATCCTCAAAAAAAAAGTGGGAGATAAAGAAGGCTATAAAAGAAAGTCAATGTAATCATTTTTTTTTTTGAAGTGTCCACATACGAATAGTCAACTTCATTAAAAAAGGGAAACATCAAATTCTTTATGTTACAGTTTGACCCCATGAGGTTTTTAACTCTTTCAGAAAAATCCCTGAGGTCCCAAAATTGCATATTACCTCATTGAACTTTTGGGGAAAGTGAGTGTAAACTTGGATGTCATGATACACAAATTAAATTCCAAAAATAGACGCTTGCCCATTGCCGAAAGGTAAAGAAAGTTGGTGACCTGATGACAGGGGAGCTCACCAACACCTTTTTTGAAATATGCCCTCTAACAATAAATACACACAATTGTGAGGACATTAATTATATTTCAAAATTTATATTTTTATGAAATTTAGAATTCGATTTTTTTTTTGTTTAGTTAATTGTTATCTCATATTGCTATGCAATACAACTATGATTAAAACTTAATGGAAATTGGTTGTATTTTATTATACGTGAAACAAAAAATTCTAAATATATACAGCTATATGAAAAATGTAATATGGTCATGAAAAGATAATTAATAGTTAAAGTAAGTAAAATTAGGTGAGGATAAGATGGTTTTTTAACATAATGACCAAAACTAATTTCTAAATGGGGCAGTATGTAATTTTTAAAATATTTGGGGGTATACCGAAATTATTAGAAACATCGGGGGCAAAGTGAATTTACCCATTCTTTTAAGCATGCTATAAAAAATAACTATTTGTTGAGTACTACCAATAATAATTAATGATTGCTGACAAGAATTAAAGGAAATAGAATAAGCACTCTTAAGTATATGTTATCTTTCCATCCAAATCTAATTAGTATCATTTTTAATAGTAATATCATAAGGTGATGATAAAATAAGGATGTTATTTCTACTTTATATTTATGATACTTTTTATTATTATTATATATATACACTTTGATTTTGCATCATGATGTATGACTATCGATATAGCTGCAGATTGGTTCAATTTGTAATTTGACCCTTTCTTTTTTAAAGGGTGTTGTGTTTTTTAAATTTCCTCAAAGGTGCGTGGTTGGACCTTTTATATTATCTTTGAGGTGGTTCGAGGTGTATCGGTGATCTCCTGAATATTCCTAATTGGACACAACACACTTTTTATAACCTCGAACAAGTAGCACGTCTAGAAGGGTTTGAATGATTCCCACCAGACGCCCTCCGTTGCCTTAGTAAATATATGACTAAAAATTATACGTCTTCAGTTACCGTGATGTGATCTGCTATATATAGCGAATGAGATTAAAGAAAAATGTTCGGACGCCAAGGCTTTTTGGCTCCTGCAAAATATAATATGCTGGAATTTATTTTGGCTATAATTTTAGAGGCTACGGTTTTATCCCTATCAACCATACATTACATATATGAAGTGGTCTATCAACTTGGTATGAATGCAGTTAAGAGCAAAGCCGAAGGTTTGTTGAGAGGCTATAGTACCTCTCGTGATTCTAAAAAATTCATTAAATTTATTATGTTTTAATATAATAGTTTTTCATATGTGTCTTTGGACCTATCTAATAAATTTCTAATCAATTTATTAATTTTACTACTTTCGGGACTTTCAAGTTCTAATATTGGCTCAGCCTCTTGGCCGGAGTACACTTATTCAATAAACGTGCATATTCTTCCTTCGTTTTAAAATACGTGTCGCTTTAGATAAAAAAATTTCTTTCAAAATAAGTGTCACTTTAAAAAATTAAGAAAAAATTTATTGCTCTATTTTCAATTCTACCTATCTTATTTTAATTAAATATTCTAACCATTCCCAAAAACACAAATATTTAATGATACCAGGCAAAAAAGAGGGTCAAGTAATAGAACAAGAAAGACCAAGGTAATTTGCATATATTTTTTTGCTAAAATTTAAATTATTTAATTATTTTTTTATTCTTATTTATAGATACAAAGTGATACTTATTTCGAAACGGAGAGAGTATATTTTTATTAAATTATTATTCCCATCGACTAAATATATAAATGACATAAGCCTTGTGTTTATCCACTCACCAACTCTATCATGCTTTACTATTAAAATGTTAGCATGCGTTGCCCATTTCTCTCCCTACATGAATAATTAATTACAATTTGCAACCGACAATAGACCCAACATAAATTCCGATTGGGCACTAGTAAAATAATAAATTAGCAATGATCTAATCATATAATGGCAATGTTCAATCTTAACAAACCATCCATGTAATATGGCTTCTAAAGATTGGACCAAGGCCCCTTTTGGAATATTTGTTTCTAAATTGATTTTATTTTTTTTAGAAATTATATATCAATAGTATTTAGTAAAATATTAAAGTACTTATTTTTAGAATTTGTTTTTAGTTTTTTAATGATAGTTTTAGAAGCAATCCAATGGTTGATTTTAAAAATTATTTCTACTTTTTCTATTATTAATTGCTAAAATAACCTTAATTACATTTTTTTATTCCCAATACAAACTTACTTTTGTCTGTATACAATAAAAAAATACTAATTTATCAAACACCACACTATTTATCAAAATAAGTTTTAAACATTTTTTTATCAAATATTATTATTGTGCCCGCTTTTAAATTACCTTTTAAAAATACTTTTAACAAGAAGAATTTAATAATACTTGGTGTGTCTAAATCTTAAGAATATTTTTATTCTTTGTTCATTTTGTTTTTTAACGTCTCTGATGCTTTATTAGAGCCTACTTATCGTGGAAAATTCTAATGTTACGAGTTTACAACATTTACTTGTATTAATGTAGGGATCATGCATTTTCCACAAATTTCTACACATTGAAAATTTCATCCGATTGAAGTTTGCTTACCATAGGTGTCAGAAGGTATGCAACTATTTCACATAAAATCTTAAACAAATAGGTAGAATCGCATTATATTATTTATTATTTTATTCAGTACGTCCTCTCACTTATAAATTATTTTTACCTCATAAGTGCAATTTAATTTTTTAATTAGGTAGTGATGAGATTCGAACTTAGTATCTCGGCCTACTCTGATACCATATTAGAAGGTGTGTAACCATCTTATCTAAAAATTTAAATTATTAAATGATGCACATTATATTATTTATTATTTTATTCAACAATATGTAAATTACTATCAACAATTTCGTACTGATCATGTATTAAGATTTTAACGCACTAGCTTATCGCAAGTGCCTTTTGTGAAATACAATGATCAAGCAACTAATTACGTTTCTGACCATAACAAAGAGCGAGCAAATTTGTGGACTAATGCAAACATGCTATTCGAATATATTCACAAGAAGGACATAATCAATCCTAATAATCATTTGTTAGACTAATTAATTACGACTAGTCACATTGCATTTAGGTTGCTTGCTAAAGGCCAAAATATCACGGAACCAAAAAGCGAGGTGCATGCGAAACAACAATTAGACCGGAAAAAGGAGATAAATATTTCACAAAAACAAAAGTTAAGTATCTGCCCACGGATAATTGAATTAGGTAAAATTCTTTAATTTACGGCGATGTTAGATCCGCCCATAGGGAGAACAGATTTGACAATCTTTTGACCAAAATCATGGAAAACATTATTAAACAGAAATAAGGATTGCCACTTTAAAAAGCATTAAAAACTACAAAAGTTTTTACGCTTTTTAAATTTTGTCACACTAAAAATTGAAGGAAAAGAATAGTCATGAAACAAAGTTATTGTGATAAGGCCGACAACCTGAGTTGTTGCCATTTCCACACACAATGTGTACTCATATGGAATTTAAAGTATACAACTTTTTGGAGAGACGAAATATGGAAAAAGGGTATGTATGTACTTATGACCAATGAGCATATATATTTTCATACCACATGATTTTCCCCCGATGAATCCGAGGAAAAATATAAAGCAAATGATTTGAAGATGGAAAATAATTTTGATTTTTTTGTCAACAAAAGTGACCCTCCCAATATAACTTTAATGTATTTATCTGCCGTCAATTTTGTCTGTATATTCGATAGATTCCACAAAAATATAAAGTGACACGTCACTACATTCGTGAACATTGGTTTAGAATGGTAATGCTATGTTTGACAAATTATATTCACGCCTATTGAAAAAGACCTTGACAAATTCATAACTCACAAGACTAGTTAATTAAGAAGATATTTATTATTTTACTAATTATTCTAATGGATGTCATTTTTTTATTTTTTTTTTGTTCAATTTCTAACAAACCTATTTTTATCAAAACAGCTGCCAATTAATCAAAATATTTCTCTGGCACGTTAATGTGCTTTTTCCTTTGAAGTGTAGGAGATAACAATATTACATTTTCTCTGAAGATTTTATGGTAGGTACTTGTAATTTGAATGTTGCGGATGATTTTGTCCAATTATGTGGGCATAATGATTATTTTCTCTGTCCCAAAGTAATAGGCTTATTTGAATTTTCACTCGGATTAAGAAAAAATTAGTCAGAATGGTTATAACATTAAATTTATTGCTTATTTTATTGAGATATCATTCATTAAAAATGTGAAAAGTCTTATTTGTTAAAAAAAATGTATTTAATGAGGGTATATAAATAAAATACTTATTTTGACTATCTTTTAAATAAGAAAATTGGTCTATAATATAGAACAAATAAAAAAGAAAAGATCGCCTATTAAAATGAGACGGGGCGAGTATTGCCTTGAAACATATTGAAAATTATTGGGTTTAATATAATGAGAGGAATGAAATGAAAGAATTTGCTCTCAATCCAAGAATTTTTTTCATCAATATACAATAATTTTTTTTATATGGAATTAATGTGTTTTGAGGCAAAATCATTGCTAACTGGGCATAATTTACTATAATTAATTTTAATAAAAATTAATTTAAAACACTGATAGTAAACTATTGTTAAACACAGTAATTCATGCACATTCCCATAAAAAAAAATATTCTTTCAATGAGAGGACTTCCCAAATGAAAACGTGGGTGTGAAACAATTTAGTTACAAGGTAAAGAAGTCAAATCCACATACAAAATTTCTCCAAGCAATTTTTTCTTTCTTTCTTTCTTGGCAACTGATCAACATAAGAAAACAATTGAAGTAGAACTTGACCAAATATATGATGATTGTAAATATGACTAATGCAAATTGAAATTTCCGGTTCAACCTTTGAAATATGACCAAGTTCCCGGAGCTTAAGTTTTCTCCATTTTTTTAAAATTGCGACTAATGTAAAAAAAATTACAAATCCTAAATGGTAATATATCTGCCAAAGAACATTCAAATACAAACAAAGTGATCATCATCTAAAAAATGCGGCAAATAAATTAACCGGTCCATGTCTTACAATTTGTTTTGAATTTTACTAAGTAGGTTACTTTGTTTAACATGTGAGATACAGAGTATAAATCATAATACATAATTAATACTTTTATAAACGCTACAAATTAGAAGTTTTGTTTCTAGCACTTCCGTGTATCAAGGCACGCTTTAAGAAAGGCTGTGCCTCTCTTGCCTTGTTTATATTGTGATTCATTGAAAGAACATTAATATTTGATCGAGGTTTCTTATGGGAGACAAGGATAGCATATATGTGGAAATATGCTATTAACATGTGATGGCAAATTTATGGTCAAATCGATAAAATGTAGCATAAAATTACAAAATTATCCCCATAATTTAATTACACCGGGTTTTTAGTGTATAAATCTCCCATATACAAATGTATCTATAAAGTTAGCGTGTCATGTTGTGGACCCCCAATTATTAGTCCATTCTTTCTTTTTCAATTATCATTTAAGTTAGAGAATATAAATTAACAAAATCATTAATTGACTTTCATTGTCAAAAAAATTTAATATTTTAATTTATTATTTTTTATTAAATAATTAAAACATATCATTCTAATCAATTAATAGAAATAACATTTAAAAAATAATAATTAATGATTCATTAAATTTTTAAATAGACACTTCAAAAAATTATAACTTTAACACTTGAAAAGAATGGAGAGAATAAGTCAAGATCTAGTACAAATTTCATGTTGAAAACTCATTGATCACGATACCCCCTAATTCATTGTTGCAAGTCACGTGAACTCTGCAGAGGTAGGTATCTATGTCGTTCCTTTGATTGCCAGTATTTATTTTATTGTTAATGATATCATATGATTATACATGTTTGTTCACATTGAACCAAAATATGAGTTTTATTTCGTGGATATATTAAAGTAAGAGTTATGTTACGGCATTATAGTTGTTTGTTTAATGTAGTGAATACAGATTGCTTTTGTCAATAAAATAAAGGGCAATTATCAGAAAAACACAACTGAAATTTGATATTTTGTCGTTTTTCATTTTTATCAACTCAACCCTTCAAGTTTTAATAGGTCATTAAATAGATTGTTTTGTCACAATTTGGACCATTTTGCCCTTGTATTACACAAAAATTTCAAACAAAGCAAAATGGGATATGATGAAAAATTAAAAATCTCGTATACGCATTAGTCTATTGTTTTTACCATCTTTAAGCCATTTTCATCATCATCATCAAAGTCTTGAAAATCCTAATAAATTGGGATAGGCTAAATGGAACAAAATAAGACATTCCTATCGAAAGAGTAGCCTTCTTTGGAAGCCTCTTTTTGACCACCTTAAATTAACTCATAGTATAGCATATTGCATCTTAGCGATCTATTTATTTGTGGTTAGGCTTGTCGAGTTTTAAGCTCTTCATAGAGCGAGTAGTATGTATTTTGAGCTTAATTGTATTTCGGGTTCAACCCGTAAGCATATATTTCTTTGGTTTAATAATATATCTATTTATCTTCCAAAAAGAGAACAAAATAAGATATCACATCGGGTCGTTGATGTGAATTTTTCGATGTCACTCATTCCTATCGAAAGCCATTTTCTTGTCCAATATTGTAATACGCATGTCCTTCTGTAAGACTTGTATTCATGTAGTTAGAAGTCTACCTCTATCTTTCATATCCGTTCTCACTTCAATACTCTCACACTTTCTAACTGGTGCACTCACTGGTATATTTCTTATATGTCCAAACCATCTTAAATAGCTCTCTCTCATCTTATCTTCAATAGTTGCTACTCGTAACCTATCCCGAATCTCTTCATTTTTAATCATTTCCTTTCTAGTCTTACCACACATCCACTGTAACATACGCATCTCAACTACACTCATTTTGTGTTCATCTTATTTCTTAGTAGCTTAATACTCACTTCTATATAATAAAGCCGGTTGTACTATGGTCCTATAAAATTTTCTTTTCAACCGTAGAGGTATATTACGGTCACATAGAACTCTGGATGCACTTCTCCACTTCATCCATCCTGTTTGGGTTTTGTAATTGACACCTCTTTCTATCCCACTGTTGCTTTGAAAAACTGATCCTAAATATCGAAAATGATCAATCTTAAGTACCACCTCCCCAACTAAATTAACCATAATTGGATCCTCTATCCATCGTCCATTGAAACAATATTCCATATATTCAGTTTTTGAGCTACTTAACTTAAAATCGCGGGATTCTAAAATATGTTTCCACAATTCCAATTTATCGTTTATACCCACTCTAGTCTCGTCAACCAAAATTATATCTTTAGTAAATAATATGCACCATGACACATCGGTTTAGATGTGTCTTGTCAGCTCGTCCATTACTATTGCGAACAAGAAAGGACTTAGTGTTGAGCCTTGATGTAATCCTATTGTAATAGGAAACCTAGACGACAAGCCATCGCATATTTTGACATTGGTAATTACACCCTCATACATATATCCTGGATAATATTTATATATTTAAGGATAACCAGTTTTTTTTGTCAAAAGTATCTCTCTCGGAACTCTATCATAAGCCTTCTCCAAATCAATAAAGACCATATTAGGCCTTTCTTCCCCGCTCTATCTCTCTCCATCAGTTGTCGCAATAAATAAATTGCCTCTGTAGTCGATCTCCCATGCATTAACCCAAACTGATTTTCCGAAATCATAGTATTTTGCCATAACCTATATTCAATTACTCTCTTCCGGAGTTTTATGGTATGACTCATGAATTTAATACCACGATAATTTGAACAGTTGTGTATATCACCCTTATTTTTATATAAAGGTACTAAAGTACTATTTCTCCATTCATCAAATATTTTCCCATTACGCCAAATTTTGTTGAATAGAGTTGTTAACCATTTTATCCTCACATTCTCTATAACTTTTCAAACCTTAATAGGAATGTCATCCGGTCCTATTTTTTTTCTCATATTCATTTTTCTTAAATTCTCTTTAACCTCACTCTCTTTGATCCTTCACATAAAGTTGCGGTTCAGCTCTTCTGAAGAAATAGTAATATTACTTAGATTACTCAACTGATCACTATTAAAAAGTTTTGTCAAAATAATCTCTCCATCTTTGTTTAATGTCATCATCTTTTACTAAAACTTTGTCATTCTCACTTTTTATGCACCTATCTTTCGGTCTTGCAGTTTTATACAACTCATTTTCTCCCTCTTTTGTATCTAATCTTCTAAAAAGCTCCTCATGAACTTTAGATTTTGCATCCCGGATGATTTTTTTTACTTCCTTTTTTGTTTCTTTATATCTTTTATAAGTTTAATCAACTCTATATTTTTTGAGCTCCCTATAACTCTCGTGTTTTGCTTTAACCACTACTTTCTCCTTTTTAGTCCACCACCAAGATTCCTTTCGAGGGGGTGCTCTTCCTCGAGATTCCCCAAGTGTCTCCTTAGCTATCATTTTTACACATTATGCTATCTTTTCCCACATCACATTTATATCCATTTCGGCCCCCCAATCAGCCTCTTTAACTGCCTTGTCTTTAAATAACATTATCTTCATGCTCTTTAACTCCTATCACTTAATTCTAGATTCTTGAACTTGGCCCCATTTCTTTTGCCAACTTTGAATGTAAACATTCATAACTAAGAGTCTATATTGCGTAACAATATTTTCTCTTAGGATAACTTTATAATCCTTACATATTTTTTTTTATCCATTTTCCTACTTAGAAATAAATCAATTTGGCTAGCATGTGTCCCGCTTCTATATATCACCAAATGTGATTCTGTTTTCTTAAACCATGTATTTACTAGCATCAAGTCATAAGCTGTAGCAAAATCCAAAATAACATATCCGGTACTATTTCTATCCCCAAAATCATATCACGGTGCACACCCTCAAAACCATCTCGACTTTTACCCACATGTCCATTTAAGTTCCCTCCAATGAATAACTTCTCGATAAGAGGTATTCCTTATACATCTTCATCTAAATCATCCCAAAACTACTTCTTATTAGCCTCATCTAGGCCTACATGGGGTGCATAAATACTTAACACATTTATAAACTCATCCCAAATTACAAGCTTAATACGCAAAATTCGATCACCCTTTCACCTCACATTGACAATATATTTCTGTAAACTCTTAGAAATGATTATGTCAACTTCATTTCTATTCTTATCCTTGTACCATAACGTATAACTAAACGGTGCTATCTTTTTGGCTTTCTCACCAATCCACTTAGTCTCCTAAAGACATAAAATACTTAATCTTCTTCTATTTATCACTTTTTCAATTTCTGCTAGCCTTCCAATTAAGGACCCTATATTCCAAGATGTCAGACGAACCCTGTGCTGATGGACTGACTTCTTTACCCACACCCGTCCAGTCCAATGTGAGAACCGTGCCTAATTTTTGCCACATTCGGGCGTCGATGTAACGCGTACTTTTGGGAAATACCCTAGCTTGTACCTTTGCCAATTTAACACTACACCCGGGGTCCGATGCAGCTCGTTGCGGAGGGAATGCTCTAGCCTTTGCTAATTTAACACCACACCCTCAATCCGATGTAGCACTTTACTGAGTAGGGAATGCCCCAATAAATTTCTTATTTGGCTCTATTTCATATGGTGTGACTATTTTTTATAGCTGACCATCAACTGACCATAACCCACCTCCTTTATCCTAACATGGGATAGACTATGCATCGTAAAATACATAGGTGGAGTTCTTTAAACCATTTTCATAACTTATGTTTTTGGTTTTTTATAGTAAGGGACAGAGCTAAGAATAAAACAATATGGGTCTAAAAGTTAATCCAAAAGGGTGTAAAAGTTAAAAGTATACTGGATCTAAAGTAAAAAGGGCTGAATGGGCAAAAATCTCATTGAAAGAATTACATGAAAGATTGGAAATCAAGAGAGTTGATTGGGGCTTTTAAGTTACATAATTAAAGTGGTAAAACAATGTATTTGTAATACTTAAAGTGTAATTAACGCATAATATGTGAAAATTTATGATATTACGAGAAATATTGACCGTTTCAAGTAAAAAGATGAAAAATGCATGGTTTTAAGGCTAAAACGAAGCAACTTTGATGAGGCGATGTTTTCTATGATTTTGGCCCATCATTTGAAGAATCAAAGTGTTTCAAGGCTAATGAGAAGTTTCCGGAGGCTGAAAGTTGAGAAAATGAGCAAATAGAGCCAAAAATTAGAGTTCAAAACTTGGTCTGGACGGAATCCTTGTTCGTCCGGCGAAAGGCAGTTTGGTCTAGACGATAGGCCACTTTGTCCAAAGTTGATAGATTGGAAAATTACCTTTTCAGCCTTTATGACTTCAATATTACCTTAATTATATAATCATATTCCGGAATAATGATATAAATTTTGATCCGATGGTTAGGATTGAATCTTATAACTTTGTAGCTTATTAAAACCCTCACTTCCCTAGGAAAAATATCCCATTCTATATACAACTTTGAGTTTAGTTTTTCTCTTTCTTCTTTTCTTTCATTAACTTGAAGATTTCATAGAGGAATTGGTGAGGCGTGACATCTCCATAACCCCATTGTCTTCTTTATTGCAATTGTAAGAATATTCGAATTATTTAATCAATCAATAAAATCGTGGTTTGTTTTGTTTTATAGTTGTTGTAATATTTCAATTTATTTTTCTATTAATTGCATATTGAGTTGCTACGGTTGATTAATTATTTATCAGTAAGTTATTAGTTTTAATATTGTTCTTGATTTAAAGTTGTTCTTTATCACTCTTAATGCAAAATTAGATAGTTATTATGTTTTCTTTAGAGTTTGTTGCTATTGAAATTACTAATTATATTAGTTTAATTTGAATAACTAATTATCTTTCTTACCCTAAGGTAAGAAAGATAGTTAGTTTATTCCCTAATGAGTAATTAATTAAACATAATTTTATAATCTGAACCAAAACTGAATAGTTATTAATTCTAGGATTTTTAATTTATCTAGCCAGCCTAGAATTGCTTAGACGTAGTTATCGTGTTTGAAAAATACCTGATGTCATCCTTAGTTGAATTAAAACAGATTTAGCTTACTAGTGAATTAATAATTAACTTTAGATAGATGTTTAATTATTACAAGTTACTATTAGATTCACCGAAAAATGACAAGATCTTAATTAAATTACTTTAGAAGTTTTAGGTTAATTGCTTGTTTATTTTTTTGTTTTCAAAAATCCAGAAATTCCCCATATTTTAGAAGTAGAAATAAAGTAAAAAATTATTAATTAGACTGAATTCAGTTAAGCAGATTACAACTTGGTGAATTGGACTAGGACTCAGAGTTTCCTAGGATTCGATACTTAATCTTACCGAGAAAATTATGATTGTTTCTAATATACTAACTAGGAAATTATTTCTGTGCAAGTCTAGAAAACGATGAAAACTTTTTAAATTAGAGGAGGGACTTGCGCCCCCTAACAATCCTTGACACCTTCCATAAATTTAGATAGCAATTTGCATACTAAATATACGAAAATTTTAATTTTCACGTAACAAGTTAGCATATTCTAAAGGTGGTGTATCTTGTGAATACTAACACTAATTTGATAGTTGTCCATTGCCTGATATATATCTATAATATTTTTTTTGCCACTGCGGCAATTTGGTCATTGATCGCTCTTGAAACGTGCAGAGAAATAACCTAGCAAATGCTAGAAACAATGTAGCTTTATTTAGGTAAGTAAAGAGAATCAAACTCAGGACTCTTACTGATCTAGGAAATTCTAAAAAATTCTTAATTGCACAATTCAATTATTAGAGTTCACTTTTAGAAATCAAAATAACTAAATTACTCCTACTTCTCGACACAAGAAAAATTATGGTTGAGTTACTTAAACAAATTAACAATAATATCTAAACACTTGCCTATATAAAGTTTATCTATAAATAGCTAATGTTTATAATTTAATTTATTTCAGCTTAGAGTGTCATCGGGAGTTTGTTAAACTTCATAACTACGGCTTGACGA
The DNA here is from genome assembly GCA_001753735.1 of Embelia ribes. Classification (NCBI taxonomy): domain Eukaryota; kingdom Viridiplantae; phylum Streptophyta; class Magnoliopsida; order Ericales; family Primulaceae; genus Embelia; species Embelia ribes. The sequence goes on along the minus strand of MKEJ01068155.1, from coordinate 5,019 downwards.
TCTTTAATATACTCAGACAGGTAAAATTCTAAATAATATAGATAATTTAACTATTGTTCAATTTTAACAAAATTCCATTCATTAATTAGAATTGGAGGATATTTTTAATCCATCTTCATCACCTAGGCAAGAAATTGATTTAGCATATCATTGTAAAATAAGACATGACAATATTCAATAAAGAAAACATTGAAAAAGCATGACAAAAAATTAAGAGCATGATTAACCACAATGATTAAACAACTAATCAAGAAAAAGAATAACTCACAAATTTTTATTAACCAAAATGAACAAAATTCTCCAACAACTTCAAAATGATAACCTCCAAACACAAACAAGAACAGAGAAATAAAGATTTACGGTTGAAAAATCCTTTTATATTCTTTATAGTTAATAAAAGACTAAATTACCCTTAATGGGTATTTTTACACTTAAAAATAGATTAAAATAATATAAATAGATGGTCCTGCTTCTGTCACGTGTAAGGCATGTATCTAACTCAGCCTACTTCGATCGATAAATTTTTGGAATTGGATGGTGAATTGCTATTATTTATTTATTTATTCAATTATCAAATCTTCAACTTCAAATTCTCAAATTTAAGTGTTCGAGAGTATTCTTTTACATATCTGGCTATTTACCAAAATTTCATGGCAAATCTTAAAAGCTCGAATTTGGCATTTCTAGCATCAACAACTTGAAATGCACACGAAAACTCATAATATTGAAAAATAAAAAATTACGTGTACTAAATGTTAAATAATTGATTTAATTGTTCTGAATTAAACTCCTATTTTATATAATTTTGTACAACAATCACGTCACCCGTCACTGTTTTTCCCATTTTTAAGCACCATTCTATTTTGTGGTGATTAGTGAATAGGTATAAAGCATATTGCATTTGAGCATGAACAATCTAATTCAGAATAAAGTTCAACAAAATGCTAGTAGATGAATAATTGTGACTACATCACATGCATTTATCAATAAAGAAAGTTGGAGATAAAGAAGACTATAAAAGAAAGTCAATAATGGTCATCTTCATAAAAAAGCGACCATCAAATTCTCGGGGGAGAGGGATGGTACCATTCAATGTGACACTATGAATTATAAATATAATAGATGCTTTATATAAACTTCCTCTAATGTTATGTAGGTGGGCAGTTACTACCAACATGTTGATCACAATGAGTAGTAACATCTCTTTTTCATATATTTTTTCCAGAAGTGAAATTTTATATATATTTGTATGTAGCAATTTTCTACATATTGACACATAGAAAAAATAAAAATGACACATAGAAAAATAAATTAATATTATAATAAAAAATTATTTTTCCTCTTACGTGTCAGTAAATATATAATAATACATGTATGAAAGAGCTATTTAGTTGAGTACTACCAATAACAATGATGGCTAAAAAGAACTACTTCATATATTCAAGCAAATAGAATACTATGTGTATGAAGCACTCTAAACGTATGTTATCTTTCGATCCATCCAAATCTAATTAGTGTCAGTTCATTAATATCGTAAGTATTGAGTTTTTGACCGTGCTTCAAGGTGTGTGGTTAGACCTTTTATTATGTTTTGGGTGGTTCAAGGTGTATCCATGACTTCGTGAATATTTAGGTTCCTTCCTTTTATTCAGCTCCCCGAACTCTACCCCTGCACAATTAGCGCGGCTAGAAGGGTTAGGATGACTCCCATCCAAACACCCTCCGAAGCCTGAGTAAATATAAGACAAGTGAATGTTGAAAAATTGATATAATAAAAACATTTGTCTGATTGAAAATTATCCGTCTCTCGGTACCGTGATGTGATAAGTTATTTATAACCAATGAGGGAAGAGAAAGAGTGTGAGGCCACCATGGGGCTTAGTCTGCTAATCCAAGATAGGATGCAATTCAAGGATTTTTGGCTCCAGCAAACAAAGGGAACACAATAATTCATTATTAGGCCGCAATTTCGCCTATGCTCTTAAAGGTTTTAGTTTTATCGCATCAAATATATTTATTAGAATAATTATATTTTATGATGTCTATTGACTTGTTATTCATGGCATCATGAACGGAGCCAATGATTTGATAAAGGGACTCAATACTTTTCATAATTCTAAAAAAACCGACTAAATATATTGTATTTTGGTTAAATGGATTTTTATTTGCGCCTTGCATCTAGTAAATTTTTAGCCTCATAATAATTCATGACTTTCAGAACATCCCATTTTCTAATATTAGCTCTGCCTCTGAGTGGAGTATACTTATACAATTATCATCATTCATGTTTTTTTAAAGATTAGTATACCAATCGGTTATTTATGGGGTATGAGATAAGCCTTACGTTTAACCACACACCAACACTATCATGCTTCACCATTAAATTAGTACCATGCTTTTCCCGTCTCTCTCCCTCGCTTTCTAAATGAATAACTAATTGCAATTTGCAACCGACAATAAAGTCAATATAAATAACGATTGGTTGCTAGTAAAAAACATACTACTCTCTCCTGCACAAATAGTAAAATTATTTTCTATTTTGGATAGTTCATCAATTATTGTAAATATTTTTTTTTTTGGGGGTGGGAATTCAAAGATTACAAAACAAAGAGAAATGGCAAACCATTTATTAATTATTAGCAATAACAATAAATATTCATAAGGATATATTTGTCACTTATCTTCAATTCAATTTTAAATTTAAAATTGCATAAAACTCCAGAGCAATCGAATTTAAAATTGCATGAGGATATATTTGTCAATTACATTCAATTCAATTTTTTTTTTTGTTTGGGAAAACTCTTTGACAGCTTATTGAAATATGGGGTACCTAAGGAATAAAATTAAAACTAATGGGTGGGGTGGTCATTGATAATTACGCTATTATTATCATTCTTCATCCATTTTTTTATTTTCTTATTTTTTTCCTCCTATTTTCTTAATAATCTAAGGGTTGCACCTTCTGTTGCTTTCGTTCTAATAGCGATATGTGTTCGCTTAGTCTTTTGATGTGTCCTATAAATTTAAAATTTTAAAAATAAAAAGTTATGCTAATAAAACTCCGCCAAAAGTAAACTTTTTAAAAAATAAAACTTATAATATATATTATTTTGTAAAAAAATATTACCATAATAGAGTTTCTCTAAATCAAATCTAAGTAGAAACATATAAATATATACAAAAACCGGTTCTATCTACCGGAATAAAATAATGAAAATTATAATTAAAAAAAATATATCCATATTGGAAAAAATATATAAAAGTTGTCCGTTCAACTGTTTTCACATTATTTTTGACAAATGTCCGCATAAATAATTGACACATATACCATGACTTAGAATTTTAATTAATAGACTTATCATAATAGAATTCAATCAAACCTAAAATTTTGAAAAATAAAATTTATTAAATTATATTATTTTCTTTGGAAATATTACCATAATAGAATTCTTCTAAGTATAATTAAATATAAATCAATTAAAAACAAATATAAAATTAAAAATAAGTAAACTTCTTTTTCCCGTATTCCTAAAAATAATTAAACTTATTTATTTCATGCATTTAAAATATTTTATTAAACTTCTTGTTCTGATACTCCTAAAAATGTCATTATATTATAAATCAGTTAAGACCAATGTAAAATGTAACACTCTGAAAATTTTACTCTCTAGCCCTATCAGTTGACTCATAAGAACAATAAGTCAACTATTAATCAATCAATTAATTTATTGAATCAGTTGACTGATTTATGCGGTGACAATTTTTAAAAATGAGATAAGTGTCCACTCAGGGACACATGTCCCACACCAATCTCAACCTTATGCATCAACAAACCCAGAAAATGTTAGGAACATTCTCATACACATACACATACACATACACTTGTTCTTAAGAGAGGGGAGTGGGGGTAAGAAAAGTAAGGGGGAAATACTGAACTTTTGATGATTTTGTGGTTATAAAGTTTTCTAGCTATAAACGAGGTAAGAAACTGCTCAACCTCTGAGTTACTGTAGAAGTTTGAAGTTAATAAAGTATTCAATACTCGAACGTACATGATACCGACGAAATATTGGTATTTTTGTAAGAAATCAGTCATGCAAGGGACAATCAAACATGTGAAAAATTGAGACATTTTAACATTTTTGCAAGTAAAATTATCAGAATTAAGTTTAAGCCAAGAAATATTCCATTTTTAATCTGGACAGGACAATTAGTCGACTGATTGTCTCTTATCAGTCGAAAGATTGTTATGGGGATAACAAAAATTAAGCTGCATGTGTTATTTTTCAGTCATAGATTCTATTTCGAGACCTAAAAATGAGAAATTATGCATCCCTTTACTGAGCCAGCATCGTTTGTGAGGAGGAATCGAGTGAAGACATATAAAATTACTTTAAAATTGACATGTACGAATTATTTATGGGCAATAGGCCTTATGGTAATTCATGTCTATTATATGCATGTTATTGTGTGATTGCAATTTTATTAGTAAGGCATATTGACGTGTTTGGCATGCAATTTTATGTACCCTGTATGCGAATAAGAATTTGTATGAGATTGAACACGCTTATTGTAAGTAAGTTAGCATAATAATGAGATATGTGGCATGTTAGCATATGCGTGAATTGGTAATATTTGTTGGGAAATGCGAGTTGGCGATTTTGAAATATGCGGCATTTTGAGATGAATATGGTATTTTTATGAAAACAAATTTCAAGCTTGGTGTAACGTTCCGAAAAATTTTGAGCAAATTTTTTGCATTTTTCATTTAATAAATAATGTCGTAAATGTGTTGACGATATAATTTATTAATGAAATCATTGGATAATTGTGTGTTACTTTGTATATAGATTTCAAGACGTTGTTCTTTGTGTACCTATTGTGGACTTTGTTGAGACGTGTATTTTATTTGTGGATTGTGATAGTATAATTATGGAGTTGATTGTGGAGTTTTGATTATGGAGTTAATTATGGATTTGTGATATGAGACCGTATTGTCAGGCTTGGTGTGATTTGTGG
>MKEJ01068148.1:0-15365 GCA_001753735.1 Embelia ribes | reverse complement strand
ACCATTATTATATGTAGGTTCGAGTTGATACATGTTTGATGGACAGATCAAACCTAAAGGTTAAGAAGAAGGAGATTTTGGGCTTTTTTAAGATTCGCTCTTAGAAGTATTCTAGTATGTTTATAGGTACAAGTAGGCTATGAAATAATAATATACTCGTAAGTATATGTGTGTAGCTTATGTGTAAAATTTATGAAGTTATGGCATGATTTCTTGAAGTAAATTAGACATGAATGGTTAATTGTTTGAACTCGTTTATATGAAGAATGAATCATTACTAGGAGTATATTGAATTACATTGTCATATGTATTGGCATTTATTCATTGAAGTGACATTATTCATGTTTTGAACTATAGTGACATTTTTGACAAATGAGAAGTTGGAAATTGATTTACTTAAAGAATTTGAAATTTTAAAAATGAAATTTTCAGAAAGAAGTGAAGAAAAGAACTTGAATTATATATGAAGAAGTCGTTGCTCAATTTTATTATCGAAGTGAAGAATGAAGATTGGTGAAGCTCAACATATTTGAAGGAAGTTTGCATTTCATTCATGGAAGTATTGAGTTATTTTCCATTTCTTTGCAGGACAAGTGTCGAAATTTACGAAGTTTTAGAAGAAACCAAAGAAAAGGCTCTGCACCTTACCGTGAAAGTCGAGAAATCTGATCAGGGAAATAAACTATAGACGTTCTACGAAGGAAGCTATTTATAGCACAGGTTCACAAGAAACCTAGCTTTAGAAGAAAATGAATTTAGACGTTGGTCCCAATCGTTTAGAAATTGAAGTCTAGTAGAGAAGTGAAAGTTGAAGTCGTTGTCGAGTTGCATTGCATAGCTGTTGCATTGCATTCATTCTTATATGCGGCATATTGACACTTCATGGCACCGTATAGCATCGCATATATCGTATTATTTAGTAGACTAACTTGTGCAACTTTTCTTTTTCATTTTGTATCATAGCATTGTTGTAGTTGTGGAGGCTAGCAAGAGGCATCCTTGAGATGGTCCAAAATATTTTGTACATGTTTTGAAGATAGACTTGTCATTTTGTATTTTGTTTGGCCACATTCATGTTATTTATTGGCCATAGAAGTATTGTAGTTGAAGTTCATATTGTTGTATTTATTCAAAATAGGATGTTGTAGAAGATAGTATTTTGTATTATACTGTGTAGTAGCCCTTGAGGTTGTTCAGGTTAGAACAAAAGTATAATATATATTATGTAGACTTGTAGATTGTATATATTATAATTTGTTCAAGCATGTAGCTTGAGTGAAGTTGGAAATGTGGTGTTTAATTATGAGTTGACATACAGGTTGTATGTAGGCTAGTTATATTTTTCTTTTACATACTATGATGAAGTTCCTATTATAGAGTGAGATGTGGAAGAAATTGTTATAGAAGTGAATCCCATTTTATTTTCTTTCTTTAAAACATATATTTTTCGTTTCCTTTTCTTTAAAAAGGGATCACACTCCTTCCCTGGGTTTTACAGGATTCGCGATGTGAAAAAAAGAAAACCATATGTGTAACTGGAGCAAAGAAAATCAAATAGGATTCAGTGAATTTTGCAACCAATTTCAACTTTAAGAAATTCGAAGGTATTGAACAATTTTTACTTACTTAAAGTAGAAATTGGTCACATAGCTTCAATATATCTGTGAAGAATTTCAATTTTAAGAAAATCGAATGGATTGTACAATTTTGACTTTCTTAAAGTCGAAATTGGTCACAGAGTTACTGAAGCCCTATATGCAATTTCGGCTTTAAGAAAGTCAAAATTTTCCAACACCTTCAACTTTCTTAAAGTCGAAATTGAATTATTAAGCTTTGTGACCAATCTCAAGTGTTAAGACATAGTTTCGACCTGTGTAAATTTGAATATGTTGGCAAATTTCGATTTTGCTAAAGTCGAAACTATTCATTGATCATTTACGAGCAAATTTCCATTGTACAACATACAATTATTTCAAATTCATACTACAATAGTAAATTTTAATTATATTAGTGAAGTAAAATTTTTATTGTTGATGGTGGTGACCACGTTGGTGTAGCGAGGTGGCGATGGTGCGTTGCAAGTGGCGACGGTAGTACGGGGGTGATGCGGCAGTGGTGTGGCGGTGAGTGGGGAGCAAAAATAGAGAGAAGCGAAGGGGGAAGAAGAAGGGGAGGGAGAGCAGAAGGTCGTTTTATAAAGATAGAGAGTGGAATTGTTTTTTTTAATTATTATTATAACTACCCTTTCAAATTTTGAACAATTAAATTCATTTGGGTGTTAATAGTTTTTATGTGTTGCAACAATAGTAAACTAAATTAAAATTCAAATGGGGTGTCCAAAATAATTTTGCTTTAAAACAAAAAGCACAACTATGGCTCCAAAATGAATAGGCACTTGGAGGTCTTGGTAGTGTTATCATGGTGCCAATAATTAAGTTGGATAGAAGAGCCAATTAACATTGGAGGCAACAAATTGTTTACCTTGAGCAAGCTTCAGTTTTCTTTTTCTGGCTTATGCCACGGGCTAATAATGTGTACATGACTTTTTTTCTTGTCGAAAATGTGTACAAAAAGAGTATGTTCTGTCTGATGATTGAATTTCAAAAGAATAACAATTGGATAATACATGACTGCAACTGAATCGTGTTCATAATGCATGTGCATACAAAATTGTGAAAGAATATAAAGCAAATAAAATTGAGTGATGTGAGGACGATGTCCATTGGATGCTATTTTACACAATAGGGTTCTTTGCTGAAATTATTCATGAAATCAATGATATATTTATATATTTTTAGTTTGTATGGAAGTTACCTACTCAAGAATACAAAGTGAGCGTGCAATAAAGGTTACCGCTTGCAGAGGATGAGATCCTGTCCATTATGGTATGTTCAATAATTCACAGTTTATTGTTTATGCCACTTATTTTCAGAATTAATTTATTTAATAAATTTGGTGGATCCTTTTAAAGGGTTAAGAAATGAATTAATCCCTCGGAAAGGGATATTAAGGTAAATAAATAAGAAGCCTAATCCACAATAAAACATTAACAAGTTAAACCGGAACGGTAAATTGATTATTATCTAACATGTTACAAAGGCATCAATTGAACTCAATACATACTAAAAAGGGTAAACACAAGTATCAATATGAAGTATACACCCTATAGAATCCGTAGTTGCATTTAAATTAAGAAAAATAAGACATATCGGTGCACCAATATTGAGAAAACCTGATAAATAGAAAGGTAAAAAGGATATTAGTACAACCCGAATAAACCAGTTGATGTGTACAACAAGCCACTACAGTCATAAAGTGGTCAATATGGGAATACTTAGTGGGACGTATGTCACACAAAGGGAAAATAGCGGTAAAGCAGTTACAAAACACAATAAAATGTCAGCCCTTGGATCAAGATCACACGACCAACAATAAAGGAGAATGGTATTGGCAGTTGTACACGTAACTCTATAAAAAGAAAGGGGACATCATGGATAAGATACGATCCAACACACCCAAACTCGGGTATTATCTATGAGTAGAGGTAACATAATTTATGAGTAACTTGTAACTTAGTATTCTTCTCAGCAAAATTGCATTCTCAATTGTACTGTAAACTTATAAGATTGAGTAATAAAAACTCTATTTATTATTCATTTATGTCTTTTTTATTGCGTCAATTATACGCAGAACCTTCAAGGAAGGCATGTAATTACGGCATTATAACCATATCTACCTTATTTGAGCAAAAATAAATAAGTCATTCTAGTACTAGTTAGCCTTTAAGGAAAAATTTGATAAACAGCGTGATCCCATTGTTTGGCTTCGGCTCAACCTGCGCCACTCCACCTTCCATCCTCTCTCAGTCTCGCTCTCTTGCCCTATACAACTACAACTTTCTATATGTAGGTATGTATGTAACAGGAAATATTTAAAATGCTTGATTTTTCTACATATTACGGGAGTGAATTTTGCCTTCTGTCATTTTAATATAATAATTGTGCACGTATTGCATGTGTATCGACCGTATATATATGGGCCTGCGTAGATACAACCAATCACTCAGCGTTGACATGGAAAACAAAGATTAAGATTAGGGGGCAAAAAATATATTTAAACTTCATGTGAAACCAACAATTTTAATAAAGTACTAGGGTATTACAGCAATGGTCTCCTAAGGTTCAATAAAAATTCTACTTAACGCTCTTAGTTTTCTTTATGTCACTAATAGTCGGCCATTGCTAATATGTAACATCGTTGCATTGTTAGTTCTTAGTGGGAGCAGAAAGTTATTTCAAATGATCACAAATATATCAAATAATCCATTTATAATATATTTAGGAATGGATTAGTCTCACCACTATCATCTCCAATTTTGAGCATGTAATGTTCTTAAAACACTTAAAAAATGACCTCATGTGTCGCTTTTCTTAGCATTTAGGGACCCAAACTGTCACGTTTTGGAAAACTAGAACTACTAGTGTTTCAAATGTAACAATCGGGACCAAGCAGATTTTGGTTACTCTTTGAATTAGAAAAGGACAATTTTATTAGCACTCATTATTTTACTTTTTACACCCCATTTAATTTTTACTTCATATTACTATTGGTACCATACTTAATAGCTATTAGCACATCACGCAATAATTATTATTTTTTTTCTCTTATTCCTACTTTAATGTTTAGCTAGCTTATTTTCAGACTTTAGTTATTATAGTTGAATCTTTTACTCCTTACTTTTTTTTATTAACATTTCTTTTGATTGTTTTAATAAGTTGAATTTGCATCTTATGGCTTTATTTTAAAAGGTTAATGGAGTTCGCTAACTTTGGTTGGTATTTTTTAAAAGTTGTATTCCCTCATTTTGAAATCGCATTTTTAAAAAAAAATTGAATCAGAAATTTGAAAAAAAAAATCCATAGGACATATATTTATATTTTCATTGATTACGTAACAAAAATAACTAAGCAAATATCAACATGTTCATTGATTACATAACAAAATAACTAAGCAAATATAAACCATTTCATTATATAGCAAAAAACATATACACTTTTAAATATATTTACATATTATATGTCTATTAGTTCTATTGAAGAATATATCTTTGAGCATGGAGATTGAGAAGAAAATTTTAATATTTTCTAGTCGTAGATCCATTGATAATCAAAATTTTCACCAAAATATTTCAAAGAGAATAAAATATATATATATTAGAGAGAATGTGTGTGTATTTTGATTGAAAAAATTAGGGTTTAAAATTTGAATTTATAGGGAGAAGATGAAGTAGAGAGAGAAAAAAAATTGAAGGATTAGGTATTTTGTTAATTTTAATGTGTGGTTTTAAATGTAATTAATGTGGTGCCAATACAACAAATTAAATATAATTTTATTAGTATGGTGCCAATAGTATTAGTACCATAAGATAGAAGAGTGCTAATAGTAATGTAGTGTCAAAGTAAAATAATTGGTACTAATATAATTGCCGGAGAGTTCACTCCTAAATTAGGGTAAATTTTCAATTTACTCCCTTATCTATCGTCAAGTTTCAAAACGCCTCTCTCATCTATCATATGTTTCGCTTTAACCCCTCTTTTTTACTATAATACTGAAATTGTCTTTTTTCCTAATAAATTGTCAATAATACTCTTCTGATTAAATAAGCTCTATCTTATTTACAGTATCTCTCCATTGACTTAAACAACTCACAACTGACTTAAACTATCAAGTTTTGGATACGTATATTCAGGTTGATTTATTTGTTAATTAGAATGAAAAATGATGAATAGAAAATATACATAGAGAGAGAATGTAATCTCATAGAAATGAGATAAAGTTTATTTAATAAAGCAAGCATTATTGGCAATTTATTATAGAAAAGGGCAATTTTGATATTATAGTAAAAGAAATGGAGGTAAAGTGAAACATATAGCAGACGAGGGAGGTGAAACTAAATGGTAGATTTACCCCCTAAATTATTGATAAAAATTTTCAGTAATGGTAAAAGAAATTCTTGGGGAGATAAGAAAAGCTATTTGAAAAAAAAAAAGTCCTAACAACTTGATGTTTGGTACTTGGTATTACTAGATTTATATGCTTTTTATATTCAAAAATTTTGAAGTACTATGTGCACAATTAGAAACAGAAATTGAAAACAGAGAGTGTGGAATGTCGCACAAATTACTACGAATGGTTAAATTTTCATTTTTATTTTTTGTGATTGCGGTAGGGAAGCCACATATTAAAAACTTTTAATCTAAAGCATGACATTTAGTGGATCTTTTAATATTTACGCAATATGCAATAGCCCAGCAAACTTTTGATTTGATCCCAGACTGTGCTAGTTGACACACATTTAATTTGTTTCTCGAAATTTCTAGGCAACATGTTGTGTCATGGTAGGGTTTTATTTTTTTTACAGACCATTCATTATGTTTTACAAAATTGTTGCCGAAAAGAAGTTAAGGGTTGCACACTAAACTATCATCCCGAATTATATATCTATTTTTTAGCATACAAAAGTTTAGGCAAGAGGAGGCTAGTCCATTCCAATATCAAGACAGACCAAAAAATCTCTTTTTTCTTTAACAAAACAAAAATGAAGATTTTTATTACCAACTTTTACAAAACTAAAGGGATCAAAAGGCGAGAGAGTGAAAAGAAAAGTGATTTTATTCCTTCTCAATGTTCACTGATTACACGATATCTTCTTATAGAAAAAGTCATCTATTTTGGAAACAATTTGAAGTTGTAATCAACAATAATGGTGTATAATCCTCTCAATCGCCACTCATAACTCTCAAGATAATACACATGTGGAGAATAATCTAACTATAATTGTCGAGATAATGCACATGTGGTAAAATGATATTTCCATGCTAATAGACCCAATATATTTTCTCTCAAGATTGAGCGTGTAAGAATGTAATGCCAATCTTGGGTAAAAAAGTAGGAAAATGCTCAACATCCAATGCTCTGGCGAAGATGTCTGCAAGTTGGTCGGCGGTGTGAACCTTGTCAAGAGTCATGTGTCCTTCTCGATATTTGTAGCAAACAAGATGGCAGTCAATTTCGATATATTTGGAGTGTTCATGAAACATTGGATTTCGAGCAATTTCTAGGGCTGCATTATTATCAGAGTAGAGGACCGAAGGTGCTTTGGGAAAAACCCATAGATCTCAAGTAACTAACGAAGTCATATGAGCTCACAAGTATTAGAGGCCATGGTCCAATATTTCTCTTTAGCAGGGGAGCGAGAGAGAATATCTTGTTTCTTTGTTTCCCAAGAGATAGGGTAGGAACCCAAGCTAATAACGAAACCCGAGGTGGAGCGACGAGTCATTGGGCAACTGGCCCAGTTGAGATAGGTATATGCAGTGACATCGAAGGTATTTTAAGCCTGAAAGAAAATGTCGCGTGAGGGAGTTCCTTTTAAATAGCGAAGGACTCAAACTGGGACATCCATATAGGAAGTGCGAGAAGCATGCATGAACTAACTAAGTATATTGATAGCATATTTAGATAAGGAATGTGTTCCCCGGTTGTATCAGAAAGTTTCAAGTACTGCTCCATTGGTGATTTAGCATGGCGGCATCCCGATTGGCTGGAATTAGATAAGATCTTAAAAATATACTTCCTTTGATTAAGGAATATGCCTTTATTGATCCTTGCTATTTTGAGGCCCAAAAGTATTTCATGTTACCATGATCCTTGAGATTGAAGTGCAAAGCAACGAGGGACTTCCAAATATTTATGGCTGCCAAATCGTTGTGTAATGAGAAGATCATCGACATGGACTAGTACATCAGTAACAGATGTTCCCTGGACCCGAGTTAACAGTCAAAAACTTCTTTCGTACACTTGTTACATAGACATCAATCTTATTTCCGTTCATAAACTGAGGCTAACTCCCTGCAAAAAATTAAAAACTCAGCTACCCTATTCTCAAATTATGGATTAAGTGAGTTATTTAACACTCTTTGATACTTCCATGATCTATCATGGTTCATTTTGCCGAACATTTGTTTATAATAATTATACTCACTTCAAAAAATATTATGCATTTTTCCAAAAAAAAATTACGAACTTTCAAATATATATATATGTAAAATCTCTATTTTTAAAATAATATATTATATATATTTTTGAACATAATGAATTATAAATGTGCTTATAGCGCGGAGACGTGCAAATATATAACAGGCCGGTGACCAAGAAAAATGTCAATTTTTCCAAGTGACACTGCATGCTTACAGTAGAGTCAGCTGAGAAAACTCTCGATAATCAAGATGTAGATTATTGGCCAGTGGATAAAGCAACGACCGGCAATAAGGTCAACAAAGGAAAATTTGAAGTGTTGGCCAAATTTTTTCATCTACACTAATTGAGAACCAGTGCTGGTTTTGTAGTGAAATTTCATAATTTTGTTATGCACTTTGCAACGGATTTGTACATATTTGTAACAGATCTTGGAACAGATAAATAAAAATAATAAAAAAAATTAACATCAGCAACAAAATTTTCAACGGATATTTGCTACAGACTTTACAATGGAAGTTTTGCAATAGAGTTACCAATTAATATTTTTTAATAAATAAAAAAATAATATACGATAGATTTTTAAACAAAATTAGAAACAGATTTTGCAACAAAAAATTAGCAACGGAGTTTCCAACTGATTAATTCTAATTAATAAAGAAATTCAATTTTGCAATGGATTTTTAAATGGAAAATAGTAACGGAATTTGCAACGGAAAAGTTGTAGTAGTTTTTCCAGCGAATAATTTTTTACTTTTAAAAATATGCTCTTTGCGATGGATATTTGAACAGACTTTTGCAATGAATTTTTTCTTCCGTTGCAAAATTCATATTAATTTAGGTAGGAAAAATTTCCCACCTTATTTGGCAATGAATTTGCAACGGCATTTGTTCTACGGCAAATTTCCGTGGGAAATTCCATCGGGAATCTAAAAAATAAATTTTCATCAAAAAATCCATTTCCATTTGCAACAGATTTTTTTTCTCGCAAACTTATTATACCGTTTCGTGGTTGTGGTCTGAATTATTACTTTTACTAGATGAAGGTATAAATTAAGATGAGCACCAAGAATCTCTTTAATAAGAAATGAGACTTGGCTCTAATTAAAAATATTCCATATGTAATAAATCTCATTGGTATATTTTCAAATATATTATAGTAATGAGTATCTTCATCCCCCACTTTATTATTCGACATAGGAGATAAAACTAAAGCAAATGATTCTAAAAGAGTAGAAAAACTAAAAATTTTGATAACTTTTTCCATGCAATTTTTGTTTCCCCTTTTTCTTTTCTTTGCTCCCACAATTTCTCGTGACTTACTTTACATTAGCATACGCCTGCTGTAACAAGTACAATAAAAGGGTCAGCCTGAATGGTGAGTTCACTGAAAGTTGATTTGAGAAAATTTTGACCGTAATCGTGATTTAAGGTTTTGGGACCAGAAATCAAAATTATTTTTTTAAGGTACAAGTCAAGAAATTAATTATTTATAAGAATTTTTTTTAGTGGAACAGAAAATGTAATGCATATAGTAGAGTAGGGTAGATTACAGAGGTGACAGTCTCATGTACAAAGTCTAAGTGGGCTTAACCAACGCCTACCATTATGGGATGTATGATAGAATCAAAAGAGTTTTGTATGACCCACATTTTGTAAGTACACTTTGTTATACATGTACATCCACTTTGCTTTCATGAGATGAGAGATATATAGAGGGGCCGAAAGGATGGTTAGGACCAAGACACAATTATGCAATTTCATTGGAATATTTTTTCCACGGAGGCAACACATTCTATATCTTCCTTTATTGCAATGCCTTTTGCTACGTATAGTCAACTTCTTCCTTCATTCTTTATTCAACATAACACATAAAATTTTATTCAACGAAGGCTACATAGTTCTAATCGGTCGCTCGAAATTCGATCATCCTCAAATCAGTATTGCAAATAAACAAAAATATCTTATCATAACTATTGGCATTTCCCATGTACACTAGCATGCTGATTGATTTAAATCTAATAAAGATATATCGTCATGTCAGTATGACAAATAAAGAAATGTTTAATTATAAAAATTGATGCGTACATCGTTTATTGATTGAATTTAACGAGAGATATATCGCGATCCATTCTTGTAACTATTTATAATCCATGATGTGACAAACATCCATGACAATGGTGATCATGGAGCATTGCTAATAAAATAATCTGGAGAGGAACAAAATTGACAATACATTTAGAATTTGATATGAAATGAAGACAAACAAACATTTGCTTACATCTCAATAGTGAGATGCACCATCTAGACAAGAAAGCATCTTGTCAAAATTCAACTATTGTCCACGAGCTCTTTAATTCAAAACTGTTTTTATTGGAATAAATAGTAACCCTAAACCTATCTAAAGCAAACAACACAGAGATATGATCTATTTTCCTATGTGCGTCAATTTAAAATTTCCAATATTTTCATGAATATGTTCCCCACATTAGCTGGTCTCACTCCATCCTTTAACCTCTTTATTTCATTCTTTTACAATTATTTATTAACAACGAGTAATGTTAGGAGCTAGTTGCTATATCACCAGCCAGCGGGTGATTCTTGTGTTGACAACTATCTAGTTGTATCGATCGCATCTCTTCGTGTAGCTAGTGATTGCGGTCAATACGGCCAAAAACTCGAAAGACAAAAAAATATTGCTAATTTATTAATGCTTGATCCAAGTGTGCGCAGTAGGATTTTACAATCAAGTATCGCATTTGTACTTGATTTCTTCTTCACAAAGATATATGTAGCACCGATAAGAAAATTACCGAAAAGAAAATTTTGCACAACAGTTTTACCTATCTGATAGGTTGGAGCCTATGATCCTATGTATATACTTCAGAGTAGAAGTTCATACATAGCGATAGTGCCTTTGGTTTGGCGTCTAGGGTTAAAAAATTACACGTTGAATACAATAAATACTGAAGTGATGATATAACATTGTATTCAGATGCTTTCTAATAAAAAAATTTCAGGTGAAGAATATTTTCTAGGATAAAATAGAAGGAGCAAAATCACTTAAAAAGTAAGCACCAAAATGGCCCCCCCTAGACTTTACCATAGAGCCTCAATCATCTTCTAAAAGGGTATATATATATATATATATGTGTGTGTGTGTGTATGACTTAAAATAGTAGTAGTTTATGGTCAAGCGGGTGTTCATTTGCGATGGTTCCACGAGCAACCCGAATCGAGGACATGAAAAGATGGGCCAAAAGGGTTCAACCCACCATGGATTAAATAGATTTGTGTTTGATTAGTGTTACAAAATAGTGTTTTATAAGAAAGAAATGAAGGAATCTAATTATTCATTTGCTTATGCTTTAATAATAGCTACGATAGGATTGTCAAGAAAAATAGTAACTACGATAGAAAGTGATGTAGCTTTGGAATCACAAAATTCCTCTATAGCTAGCTTGTCTTTTTCTTTTTCTTTTTCTTTTGCACCCTTCCTTTTGATCCGTTCTATCATGTCATGTATTAATTCCCAACTTGCTAAATGTAAGGGTATATATTGAAGAATAATATAAAATAATAAAAAAAAATTACTTTCAGCTCTAGCTTTTAGTAGAATTAACAATTAATATAAGGTCCTATAAATAAAAAAGATATTAATTTTGATAAACCATAATATATGGGGACTAAATTGCAATAAACAGAAAATAAAATGGAAAGTTAATTCATTTCCTATTCCTTCTCCGTTCCATCTCACGTATAATCTTTTTACGTTAAACACGATGAGAGAAGAAGAGGAAGTGAGAGAAGATGCTTCAACTCAAAATCTTTACGATCTGAGAGACGGAGTATTCCGAGAGACGAACTAACTGTGGATTCAAAATACTTGTCTCGTCCTCATCGTTTTGAGGTAAGTCTCAATCCCTAACTTTTCGGGGAGTTCATCACCACTTTAACCCTAAATCACTAAAACTCATAAAATTGGTTAATTGGTGATTAGATAATCTTTAATAATGAATTATTGTGGTTAGTTTTCGTGTAAGAGTTGTGTGAGCATGAGGTGTTTGGATGGTGGTGCTAGGGCTCGTGTCCAAGGATTCTCGGGAAAAAATTGCTAATTCTAACGAGGTGCATAGCAGAAATTGAACCACAATTCAATGAAATAATTGTATGAAAGTTATGTTTTTGGGTATAAATACGTATAGGAAGTTGGGTTGTTTCACGGTTGTACGGACAGATGTGCACCATTTTCAAAAAAGGCCATATCTCTTTCAAGAAAATGCGGAATTGAGCTCTGTTTGAGCTGTTGGAAAGATAATTGAATGAGATTTCCAACTATACTCAATTTGATTGGAAAAAATCTTTCATAATTTCCCAGTAATGCACTAAAATTCATATTTTTGGTTTTTGAGACAAGTTATATTATTGTGATATTGTGAGATGTGTCGCAGGCCTTGTGGACCTTAAATAGATATGTTATGCATGCTAATAGATGATTGAATAACTACAAGAATGAATTTATAAAGATAACTTAAATATTAACATAATAGGTTAGGTTACAACGAGTATGGTATGTGATAGACCTTAGAAGCTAGAGGTCTAATGTTTGTTAGGACATGTTTGTGGGAGGCCTTGGAATCTAGATATCCAAGGTTGATTGTGGCAAGTCAGGGTAGGTCTTTGAGATTAGGATACCCTTAGGCACGACTTGGGATGGTAGGCCATGGGAGAGACAAAGAAACTTCCTGACAGGTGCGATGGATGATGGCCTTAGAAGTTTAGATGTCTGAGTGTGACCTAGTCCCACGGGGATCTTTCTACTTGCTGTGTCATAATGCATAAAGTTTCGAAAGGGCAGGCATTCCAAGTGGGAGGACGTATGTCCTGGTAGGTTATATGATTTATAATTTTGACGATTCTTATATTACATGGACAGTTTTATATATGTTGAGACATGACGTTGATGGGTTAATACATATTTATGCATTTGATTTCATTTGTACTTTTATTACTATTGTTATTATTTCAATAGATTGAACATTTTTTTGACTCGTGATTGCTTGGTTGGTTTTTTCATTACTATTTTGCATGAAAAAGCCAAGCAAAACCAGTAGTTGGAAAATAGGGGAACTGAGTTAGGATAGGTCGAAACTCACTCAGGGGATAGTTTCATCATTTCTTTTCAGTTCCTCATTATTATCTCGTTTAGATCAGATGTAGGCCATCAAGATGTTAGTTCTTTACTTTTAAATAAGTTGTATGGTAATAAAGCATGATAATAAGGCCGGTTTGAATTACTATTTGATATACTTTGGAGTCATTTCATTCAATAAAATATGATGGTTGGTATTTTATGTTGATGTATTGAAGTGATCGAAGTGTGAGTTTTGGCTTCAGGAAGTGAAGTTCTTAGGGCATGTTGTGATAGCTGAAGGGGTAGCAGTAAATCCGTCGAAGATTGAGGCTACATTGAATTGGAAATAACCCAAGAACATCTTCTGGATTCACAGTTTCTTAGGGCTAGCAGGTTATTACAGGAATTTCGTAAAGGATTTCTCTACAATAGCATCCCCTATGACCTACCTTACACGTAAAAGGGGTCAAGTTAGAGTGGGATGCTAAGTAGGAGGAGTCGTTTATAAAGTTAAAGGAGTTGTTGACTACAGCTCCCATACTGATCATTTTGGAAAAGGGAGTGGGGTATACGTTGTATTATGATGCATCGAAGGAAGGTATGAGATGCATATTAGTGTAAACAAAAAGGGTAGTAGTGTATTCTTCACGACAGTTGAAAGTACATGAGCATAATTATTCAACTCATGATTTAAACCTAGGGGTTGTTGTGTTTGCGTTGAAGACTTAGAGGTATTATCTGTATGGGAAGAGATTCGAGGTCTTTTCCAATCATAAGAGCCTCAAGTACATCATTACGCATTGGGATTTGAATATGAGGCAGAGACGATTAATAAAGTGTAATGTCCTAAAAATTATGGGTAAATTTTTTGCATTTAATAATATTATGTATTCTATTACAATATTATTACTGCATTCATGGCGAGGCCATAGTGCGGCGTTGTGGTTGTTGTGTAGAGACGTATGGCATATCGGATTAGTTTTATTATATATGCTAAGTGATGAATTGCATTTAGATACCTATTAGTGAATTGTGAGTTTTGATGAGTTATATATGGAGATTATAAATCACACTAGAGTATAAATGCGTATTGGCGAGTTATATGTTTGATAGCATTTGTGAGTAATTGCGAGTATTGTTATTTTGACACGTGAGAAATTGTGTGAGTTGATGTGAGTGTGAGACTTATGAGGTTTGTGAGTTTGCGAGAAGTATGAGTTGATGTGGGCTTCAGTGAGTATTGGAGTTGAAAGTGGTGACGTGTGTGAGAATGTTGTGTGAATGTGTATATTGGTGTGGGACCTTAAGGCGAGAGTCATGGGTAAAATGGTGGTGAGAAAGCCTTGGAATTCTGCAGTTTTCAGTGAATTCTGGGTATGCCGTTCGAAAGGTAAGTTCCTACCGTTCACCCAGATGCCGTTCAAACGGCTGCAACAGTGAGACCCAGATTCATTTTTCAGCCATTTTAAGCATGGGGTGTATTTTATTTGCCATTTCCAGTGGCAAAAACAAAAGAAGAGAGTGAGAGTGACGGAAATTAGGGTGAGACTTGGAGAGGTGAGATAATCTAACTCGGGGGCTAAAATCCAGAAACCAATAGCATATTCGGACTCCCCAACACCTAAGCTTCATATTGACGTAAGTTTTTCTTCCCATCTCGTCCCTTTCTCCATACCTAGCTTTCCATGCTAGGTTCAAATAACAAAATAAAGTTGATATTCGTACTCTTGATGATTAGCAAATCGTTTTTGTCTATACACTCATGTTAATTCGTTATCGTTTTATAGATCAAACTCGACGTCAAGTTGGAGGTGAATTTGGGGGCTATAGACGGGAGCTTGCGAGGAGGCTTTTAGCATGCCGTGAGGTATGAGTAGTTAGCAAAATAGGAATGTATGTGTGAGTTTGGGCGGGTCCCTAATTGTGTGATTAGGGTTAATTTAAATGCTTCTTTGCGAGTAATATTTATATAAACTCCTATGAATTAGAATTAATATAAATGAGATGGAAGCATGTTATGTGGGATTTATATGAAATTTACATCGAGATGTATGTATTTCATGATAGCGAGTATTGATATAATTATGTGGGATTTTATATTGCGACGTATATATTTCAAGATTATGAGATTTGACATTCTTATGTGGGATTACTTGAAATTTATATTTGATACATATTTATTTCATGATTGTGA
>MKEJ01068147.1:0-14336 GCA_001753735.1 Embelia ribes | reverse complement strand
AAATCACCTAAAGGCACAATCGACACCCCTATAATCTCTCTTTTAGCTACCATCAACGCCCACCCCTCCTATTTCACCACCAGCTCCTGCTCCGGCCGCATCTCCGTCTTCTCCCACCCCTCCTCCGCCGCCACGTCACCCCTCAGGACCAAATCCAACGGCGGCAAATGGGTCTTCATCACCCACGACAAAGCTGAGCCCGAAACTGTTTTAAGCCTCCTCTTCCAAAACCCCAATCAAAACCCAATTGAAAACCCAAATCAAAACCCTACTAGCCAAATCCCTAATCTTGTTTTTCGGTTCGAGCCCCTAATAGTGGCGGTCGAGTGCGTTGATGTGGCGGCGGCTCAGCAGCTTGTGTCGCTGGCGATTAAATCCGGGTTTAGAGAGAGTGGGATTACTAGTGTGAGCAAGAGGGTGATTGTGGGCATAAGGTGTTCTATAAAATTGGAGGTTCCTTTGGGAGATGAGGAGAGAGTTTTGGCATCGCCTGAGTACGTGAGGTGGCTCGTTGGGGTTGCGAATGAGAAGATGGAGGCGAATAGGCGGAGGACCGATGGGTTTCTGGCCGCCTTGCTGAGCAATGGCTTTGTTGGGGATGGAGTTGGAGAGAGAGGAGAGAGTGTGGTTGTTGATGGAGAAGCTGATGTGTCAATAGAAGGTGAGGCTTTGAATCATGGAGTTGCAAATGGAAGAGAATCTAGTGAGACCCGTTTAGGTAAATGGTGATTTTATCTTGCTTAATCATGGATTGGCTTTTATATTGATCCTAAATTCATATTTTTATTATGTGATATAGTGTAAAATCTTTTACTAATCTAAATCCTTCCACCCTATTTACGAAGTTGGAAGATTACTGTTTTATTTAGCCTCAATTCGGTATTACGTGTAACATTTATGTTTTTTTGTATCTTTGCCATTGGCTGACAAAAATGCCGGATGGCTCTACTGTGTGCTTGGGTATATGTCTTGATATGTCATATAGGGCGTAGCGATCTTTTATTGTTCTGAATCCGTTCACCTGTATGTAGAGAAGGCAAATATTCCAATTTTATTTTGTCCCAAGTCAACACTATGTATAACGTTTATGTTTTTCCATATATTCGCTGTAAATATGGAAGAATTGTGAGTTGGTCTCTAATGCGTGCTTGGTTATATGTCTAGAATTAGTTTTTCATATATCTGATTGTTTACTTTTATTTGTTGTTTCCCGGGTCACAACTTCAAATGAATTTTTGCAGAGTGACTCCTCTTTCTACTTGTTAGAGAGATTTAGCATTAGGGAAAATCATCCGGCAAAAGCATACAATGTATTTAGTCTATTTTCGACATGAATATGAATTTACATTTTACTGTGTTTTCAAGAATTTAACTTAGATTCTTAGCTGCGAGTGTGTAGACAGAAAGCTTACGATTTCAATGCTTAGTGAGCCATATAACTGCATTTTGTTGCTTTCGAAGGGCTGTTAAGTGACTCTGGTTTGTTCTGTTGAAGAGATTTGATATTTGAGAAGATGCTCCTGACGAAAGTAGATAATGTGTATTTTCTATTTTCTGATGTTTATCTGAATTTACTGCATTTATAGAATTTAAATTCATTTCCAGAATGCTTTGAGAATATAGGTACAAAGCTTATATGGTGCCTATTGAGGATCATAGCTTGATTTTTTTGCTTTAAAAGGTTTGTTACATACTATGATATATTTGACTGCAGGATTATTTCCTTATATGTCATTGGCAGGCTCTCCAAGAACTTCACATATGAGTCTAGATATGAATCAGCTGGTGATCGATGGCGAACCTGTTGAGAAAGTTTTTCTGTGGGGTCACTCTGCCTGTACTTTGGATATTATGAACCCAGAGAAAATCATAATTTTTGGTGGGTTTGGAGGTATGGGAAGACATACTCGGAGAAATGATACTCTACTGCTCGACCCATCATTGGGTAAGCTAGAGGTGATTAGCACTCTGGGGTCTCCATCTCCACGCTTGGGCCACACCTGCTCAATGGTTGGAGATCTTATGTTTCTTATTGGGGGCAGAGCTGACCCCCTCAATATCTTGAATGATGTTTGGGTCTTCAATATAGCAAAGAACGAATGGAAGTTCTTAGAATGTAGTGGCTGTTTATTCCCTCCAAGGTGGCGTCTGTAGCAAATTAAATTCTAGTATTATTTTTTGTACATCAAATGTCTGTTTCAGTTATTCTGTCGAGGAATATGATATAATTCTACATTATTTTGCATCAAATGATCTGGCAGTCCAGCTATTCTTGGAACAGTTTTATAGCTTATTTCCTCAACACTTATATTTTCTATGTTTGCAGTCCTTTCAGATTGAAGTTTTTTCTGGATTGTTTTCTAATGTTATTTCAACCTTAAGTTTTTTCGAGCATATGCTAGGTTAAAACTCAAATAGATAAAACGGGAGAAAAACAAAGAGCAACAGTATTGATTATAAGTCAGAAAAGAAAAACTATGTATATCATTTTATCTACCTATGTTCCTCCCTTGAAGTGACAATGTGACTATATACTTTAGTTTGCTAATTTAATGTTTATATATGCAGCCATCGACATGCAGCAGCGGTTATAGATGCAAAGATTTTTGTATTTGGGGGACTTAGCGGGGACATCATTTCGTCAGCACTCTATGTCCTCGACTCTTCCACTTTGGAGTGGAATGAGATACCTGTCCAAGGGGAATGGCCTTGTGGCCGTCATTCCCATACCTTAGTAGCACATGAATCTCAGTTGTATATGTTTGGCGGGTGTAATGGAGAGAAAGCACTGGGGGACTTCTATAGTTTTGACATTCAAACTTGTTTGTGGAAAAAAGAAAATGCTCTTGGAAGAAATCCATGTGCAAGGTTTTCACATTCTATGTTTGCTTATAAGAATTTCGTGGGTGTTTTTGGAGGATGTCCTGTTACACAACATTATCACGAGTTGTCATTATTTAACTTGCAGGCCCATGCATGGAAGCATGTGGTTCTTAACTCTGTTGGTAAAGATCTTTTTGTTCGATGCACCGCCAATGTTATGGGTGATGATCTAGTTATTGTTGGTGGTGGGGCCGCCTGTTATGCTTTCGGAACCAAATTTAGTGAGCCAATGAAACTAAATTTGTTACCACTAAATTATTTAGGTAATAAGTGTATAAAGCAAAATATTGACATAGATGAAGGGCTTGTGGAGAAAGAGATAGTCGATGTTCAAATTCCACAGAAACCAACTGATGTTTTGGAGCATCAAGGTGATGATGTACATTGGGTGTTAGAAGTGAAAAAACAATATGCAAAGTTCGGTAAGGACATGCTTAAGAAATTTGGATGGTTAGATCTTGGAAGAAAAGTTTATACCAGAGAAAATGGGGGACAAATTTGTTTCCCGGTTAGTCATAAATTTTATACTATCTACAAAGATAAGAAGAACCATCCTGGAGCATGTGAAGAGCTGAATGGCTTTGACTCAAAGGCATTTAAGGGCGAGATGCTACTGAAGGATGTGACTTGCTTAACAGCATTAAATTTTTTAATGTCGTTTGGTGCTATTATAATTCAAGACGAGATTGTCAAAGTGAAGAAAACTTCAAGCTCTCCTCTGAAAGTGATGAGTGAAGCTATAGCCTCTCTGTTAAAGGACAAAGGCCTATCCATGGAACTATTAAAGCAGCTACCGACAAGGTTTGTGTTCCATGATTAGGACCATCTTTTGGGGATTCATCTTTTAGAATCTTTGTTAAATGTTTGTTAACGCTTGTCTTTGTTCTGAAAAAATTATTTGGCTACCTGCCCCGTATAGTTTTTCACCTTAGGGCCTTGAGTGCTTATCATTAGACAAATAGAACCTGTAACAATTACTTATTAAGTGGTGTAAATCAAGTAGATGAGTATAGGCTTGCAAGATACTAGTTATCCAAAAACAGAACTTTTAACCCGATGGTTGCAAGGGGAAAAAGTACAGGAAACTATAATACGCGATTGTAACCGAGTGACGCTTTAATTCTTTACGTTTCAGTTGTCCATGTATACTAATATAAAGTAATTATTTGTTGCATAAAACAGATGGGAGCGTCTTGGAGATATTTATGTGCTTCCAGTGTCTTCCTTCAAGGATCCAGCGTGGGACTCAATTGGAGATGAACTTTGGCCTATAGTTGCCAAATCACTTGGTGCTCAGCTGCTTGCCAGGCAGGTCAGTTTTGTAAATAACCGTCTCTTATGCATGGCACAATGGTGCAACCCTTTTCTGTAAATAACCCATGTCCATAGAATTTAATTTCAGTTATGAAATGTTCAGTTCATTTGGGGACCTAAAAGATGTAAACGGATCTAAATTCTACCATTTTATAGGGCCGAGTTGCACCAACTGGAACTAGGGATAGTACCCTGGAGATTCTGGTGGGAGATAATGGCTGGGTTGAACATCGAGAAAATGGGATTCTTTACTCCTTCGATGCGACCAAATGCATGTTTTCATGGGGAAATCTATCCGAGAAGCTTAGAATGGCCCGCCTTTACTGTAAAGATGAAGTGATTGTCGACTTATTTGCTGGCATTGGATATTTTGTGCTCCCATTCCTGGTCAGGTATGCTTCCACATTTATTATAATTTTCTTTACGCTTTGTTCTCTCATAAATTATTGCGGTGAATACAGAGTACTTCTTATCAAGAATAATGAGCTTGCTATATGTTATTGTCTATTTGCTTATAATTTGATTGATCAGAGCCAATGCAAAGAAAGTTTATGCTTGTGAGTGGAATCCATATGCTATTGAAGCGCTGAGGCGTAATGTTGAGGCTAATTCTGTAAATGACCGTTGCGTCATCCTTGAAGGAGATAACTGTGTTACAGCCCCAAAAGTATGCACCCTAACTTAACTGTTGGTTGATGCAACTTTGTTATTTTATTTTTCATGGGTTAGTATACTTACAAGTTTTACTATATACGAGGACAATTTATATGATCGGAGATGCATATTTATAAGACATGTTTGTTGAAGAGGTGCAGGTGTGCTATGGCATCGTTTTGTGGAAATCTTACATGTATTTCCAGTAATAGTATCTTCCATGACTATTTCTTTTTAAATTACTGATTAATTTTTTGTGAGATCTCAGGGGGTTGCTGATCGAGTATGCCTTGGTCTGATTCCTTCTAGCGAGGGTAGCTGGATTACTGCTGTAAGGGCATTAAGGTACTTTTTCTGATTATGCCTACTTGCGCATCTTGGATTATATTTCTAGTACCATTGCTATAGCGTTATACACAGTTTTACCCACACTCACTCTCTCTCTCTCTGAACTTAAATCTCGGTGTTGCTGTGCAGGTGTGTAGGTGGGGTGTTGCATGTGCACGGGAACGTGAAGGACTCGGAAGAGGGTTCTTGGACGGAACATGTCCGAAAATCCATTCAGGAAATTTCTAGATCAGAAGGTACATTTTTGCAACTTAAGTCCAATACAACTCTATTTTCCAAGAATATGAATATATAATCACGGATATTTAAATGAGTTCGCTTAATTTTCAAGTAAAGTTTGAAAACCAATTAATCAAAAAGCTCAAATAGCAAAATGTTGTGGTTTTGTGGAAGCCTTATACTATAAACTGCGAGGCTATTCTGTAGGTTATTCGTGGGAGATTTCGATCGAGCACGTGGAAAGGGTAAAATGGTATGCTCCACATATTCGTCATATTGTTGTGGATATAAGATGCAAAGAAACAATGATGATGGCAAGCTAAAATTGGACGAAAGGAAAAGTCGAAAAAGGTGAAATTCTGCTGGGTGATTTGGTGAAATCTTTTTGAGATGAGTGCTGACGTCGGCGAATTATTAGGTCGGATTTAATTGATTATGGAGAATTTTGGAGAAAAAGCCTTTTTTTTTTAAAAAAAAAATTGCAGGTTATAATCTTCAGGATTTGTTTTTTACAAATCAAATTCTCTATAAGACTAAAGGTGCATCTCTAGAAATTAGAATCATGCTTTCATAAAGAGAGAGTAAGATAAATATCCGATGATTAAAAGGACAATAGAACTTTAGGCATCCTATGGTGGTAGAACACCGTATTTCTTGTCTATTGTTGTAAATTTTTTTGATCTCGAAGATCATAAGATCACTTGATAAGCATGTTTTGTCTGATGGTGCAAAATGTTTCGACATTGGTCAATACAAGTAGATGGAACACGTATATATCCAGTGCGTTTGGGGCGCTTATTAGCATCCATATTTATCGAAATTGTGTTGCCACCTTGAAATAAAACTGGAACTAACTTTTTGGCTTTGAGGTACATGTAGTGTAGCTATGGTAGCCATGCGAATAGTGTTAATCAAGTTTGTTCTTGGGTACATTTTCATGTGCATGTACCTATCAAGAGCTTTTGGCTCTACATTTTGTCCTGGATATTAATGTTGGTCCTTACTCAGGAAAATAGGGACCACCATATAGACGTTTGGTTATTTTCTAAGCACAAGCATTCGGCACCCGAGCGGGCTCGGGTCACACGAGTGTTCTAGCTACTGCAACCTAGTTACACCATGGCTGCATATCATATACCCAATATCGTATACCCCGACTTCTCTTTTGTGGCTCAATCGCATACATTTTACCGATTGATATAAGCTAGGGAGGTCTAATGTAATCTCCGAATAGTATAGTACCCGTTAGGCACATTTACCTCTTATATACATATGAACTTTGGGTTTTTACTTTTTACGAAAGGGTACCCCTAAGCTTTTATTGGTATATACCCTACCATGTGGATTGAATTCGAAATTAAAGGGGACCTTACAAACCTAGGTGATGTACCAGTGGAAAAGTTGGGTTTTATATTTATTACTCTGACAAGTACCTTATTTTGGCATTTTGTGGGCTTAATTCACGAGGAGAGGGTATCAAACGCTATAAAAAGTAATATAATAGTGGGAGCTAAAAACATTGTAAGAATAATTTTATAAAATTATATGTAAGATTTTATTTATGTAAATAAAAATTTAACTTTCATTAGTGTTAGATAATTATGGTGTTGGAAACCTCTCTCCTTAATACATACATGTGTGTGTGTTTATTTAGTTGTTCAAATTTTTTATAAAAAATAAAAGTTGTGTTCTTGATAAAACAATCAAAACGTACTTAGCACAACTTATCACATAAGATTAGTGCTGTTGCAGATCGCATATTGACCACATCTTATACGAATTTATGATTTACAATCTTTATAATATTACATGTTACATATAATTTACTATGTATTTAATAAGAGATTGGGTATAATTATCTTAGATTCCCCTCGGAAAGGGTGGCATCAGCACGTGAATGTAAAGTGTCTGTCATTCTAGTCCTTGAAATTTTAATAATTTAATTTTCTTGGTTTCTTATAGGCAATGTTGATACGGTAAAATAATTACTCCACAAATATTTTAATCGGGTACATTGTTATAAAATTTTAAAATATAGTAATTTAATATTTTAATATAATAAAATATAAATTATTTTTATTTAATATTTAAAATTTTAATATTTTTATTATATTTAAATATTAAATTATTATATCTTAAAACTTTCTACAAAAAAATGTTATGCAATACTTTATGAATGGAGGGAATAACTATATTTACTAAGTCATATATTTATAATAAGCGTCGGATACATAAATTTTTTTAGCAGTTAAGTCCTGAAGCATGAAGTACTACACTGAAAAAGATAATAATAAAAGGATAATTCTATTGGTACTCATCATTTTACTTTTGGCTCCCAAATTAAATTTTAATTCAGATTACTATTAGCATCATACCTAACAATTATTAGGACCTCACATAATTTATTTTTTAAGATTTGAAAGGGCAATAGTTAGATTATAAATTATATAATTGTTCCCTCTTCCCCTTTAGTTTTCTCTCTCTTCAACGTCCTCTCTCTCCTTCAACTGCCATCACCAGCAAATCTCCGCCAAAATTTCATCAAATACAAGTAATTTTTATCATAAATAAGCTAAGTAATCAGATTTTAAACTAATATATTTATATATTTTATGTCTATTAATTCTATTAAATAACATACCTTTGAGTATGAAGATTGAGAAAAAAAATTAATATCTTTTAGTAATAGGTGTATTGATCATCAAAATTTTTACCAAAATATTTTAAATAGGATAATATATATATATATATATATATTAGAGAGAGTGTGTTTTGATTGAAAAAATTAGGTTAATATTTGGGATTGTAGGGAGAAGATAAAGGAAAAAGGGTGTATGTTTAGAAGAAGAAAATGAAGTGTGGGACGAAAATTAAATGGTTGAGTATTTTTGTAATTTCAATATATGGCGCTAGAGGTGCTTAGTATGTTGTCAATACAATATATTAAATCCAAATTAATTAGTGTGGTTCCAATAACATTATTAATTTCGGATAGAACGATGGCAATAGTAGTGTGGTACAAAAGTTAAAATGATTGGTGCCAATTGAATTGCCCTAATAAAAAGATCAAATTTATTTATATTTTTTTTGGATAAATTCTCTTTTAATATATCAACGTTTCAATAAAAATACGATTAGTGAATCAACTTTCAATAACCTTTTATTAATATACCAACCAACCAAAATTGGGTCAAATTAGCAAAGTCATTATATAAATATATATTATATAAAAACACTATTTCTCTTTCTTTCTCTTGGATCCTAGGCTCCCCCTCCCCTCCTTCTATCTCTCTATATTAGGTATGTTTAATTGCAACTTTTAAGCAAATAAGTCGTTTAATTTTTGTTTAAGGAAAAAAGTAGATGCATCCAACTTAAAATTTTATTTTTTACAAATTTATACATAATTTTTAAAAACTGTTTGCACATATTTATTTTCAAAATTTGGAAAACTAGTTTCAAAAATTTGACGGAATAATTTTTAAAAATATGAGTTTAAAAAAATATTAAAACTGATTTAAAAATTATTTTTGAATAAAATTTATCAAAAAAAGATTTTAAAACATGGTATATATTTATTAAAAATTATTTGAAAGTTTTTCACAAAAATAATTTTAAAATTTAATAAAACAAATTTAGAAATATCCATTTAAGAAAAAAAAATAATGTAAAATATTTTTAAAAAATATTATGTAAACATAATTTATTTTTTTATATTGTTATGCTGCTGGATTTTGTTTTAACTTGAACGATGGTTGAATTTAATTTAGTTATACGTGTCATTTTGGAGGATCGTCTTAAAAAATCAAAATGGATTTTTTTTTCAATTTCACCCATATAATTTCTATTAAATTTCAAACCACTCCACATAAATCAAACATTTAACGAAGAATATTTGGATAAAATATATTTATTCTTTGCTAAAATTGAGACTATTTAATAATATTCTTAATTTTTGTGCATTAACTTTAAACGACACTTATTTTAAACGAAATATCTACATACTGTGAATTCGCATTTTCTTTCCAAGTTGGTGAAAAGAGGAAAAAAGAAGTTAATTGCTACTTGAAATAAAAGTGAAAGCAACTCAAAAATAAAGCCAGGACATTATCACAAGCCGAGAATACTGTGAATTTGCATTGAGAGTTAAAAAGTACACATGTAATGCCTTGCTTGCATGCGTGGAATCAGGACACAAGTATAAAGTTCGTGGGATAGCTGAATTTGCATAAAAAAAAAATTATATTGTAATTTTAACACCAAATTACAAATAAAAAATTTACACTAAAAATTTAGGTCTAAAAAAATTGTAATGGTAGTTATTGCTTCTTTATCAAACACATAGATTAGTCTATGCTTGTGTTTGATTCAAATTTTTTGAAGAGTGAAACTTTTTCTTATTGTATATTTATTTTTAGAATAATGATATATGTACCAAAAATTTGTATAAAAAATTTATACTGAATTACATTGTATGATTAAATCATCACTCTCTTTCCTCCTACAAAATACGGTGATTTGGTGAACTGTTAACCAAACAATGCAATTGGTACTGGTATAAGTTTTCGGTATGCATATCATTTCTCTTTTTTTAAGTATACTATTTTTTATTTTTATTTTTTTTGTGTGTGAAAATTTCAAGTATATTGTAAATTAAAAAATACAAATATTCGGGGCATACCCTAGTGTGTTTGAACTCAATACACTATAATACAACTAGCCTAAACACAAAAGAAATAGACAAAAACATTAAAAGCCAAGCTAAACATATTGCACCCTTGACAGAGAATATACGCAAACTCTATTATCAAAAAATGATCTCTCGCACGCCACCACAAATGGTCTAAACTCACCAATCCAACTGATAGTATGTTTCAATTAGGCATCCACTACTTGACATTCAAGCCAAATACACATAGTAGAGACCTAATTATTGAGAAATTAGGAAGCTTAAAGCCGAATACGAAAAATATATCCTATTACTCAAGATTTAGGTATGGTGAAATCCCTAACCAGATAAAACGTAGAATGACAATAAAGCACAATAATACACAATCTACGTTAGCCAATAGGATGAAGGTGGAATTGCTACGGACAACAGCTATCAATCTAAATCACTACATAATAGAGGTACGAAGAGGGATAAACGATGATGCACACTATCGAAGATTCACTTGAATACCAATTGGACGAGGTGACATGTCAGTGACGAACCCAAACTCAACCAAACAAACAATCCCATATCCTGCAATAACCCAATCCAAGCAAACAAACAAACCTTAAATCAGAACACACCTATCAAATTGTAGAGATTTTCTGAAGCTACTCCCTGTTCGTCCAATAGGACATAAGGACATTGGTAGATGCGAATCTTTCACAAGACAACTAATTGCCTTATACCCCAAAAAATAAGGGACCCCCAAAATTTAAATTTTTTTTAATATATATATATTCCTTCAGGGTAACAATATCTAATCTAGCTACCCCCACTAAAATTTCTTTTTGTTTGCTTTTTTATGGGGATGAATTTGTTGATAGTGACCTAGCTTTCAATGATTTTTCTCAAGTTGTGAAGTAGCATTAACCAATAGCAGTAGTAAACTTTTAACTTAAATATTTTCTGCGAAACATAATGGAGGGAGTAAAAATTCGTGTAGGAAATATGGGGTTTGGCTTAAGGCCATCATAATCGCCAAATATCTACATTGCAGTTTTTGCTAATTTTTTATACATTTTTTTTAATGTGCTAACAAAATTTTAGTACCCTTCCGCTTGTTAAGGGAATCAATTTTCATAGTTTCAAGGCAAAGGCAAATACTAATTGGGTGCCCTAATTGTCATATAAACACAAACTGATTTAGTTACACATGGGTTAACATCAGACTCTAGCAATGCAGGGTACTTTCATAATTTGCAACTATTTCACAAGAACTACTTTTTTTTTTAAATTTCAAATCGAATTTTTCTTTGAGCCGCGTGATCACCCTATTCGCAGAATCATTATTCACATGCATTCGAATCCATAAGTTAGTGACATTGAACACAGAGGAATAAAATGAATCGCTAAGCAACTTGGAAACACGAGACTCGAGCAATATTAGGGTCTTAGTTTTTGTTTTCTATGTAATAATTTTTTGAATTCCAATTTAACAACGCGATGATTAACAGGATATATCCACTAATTCATACCTCAAAACAAATGTCTTCGTAAATCTCAAAATAATTTTAGCCCCGAAACTGCTCTGATAGTATTTTCTTTCTTTTGTGTTCGAACCTCTGATGATGTCGAAACACAATTATTAATATAAATTTCTACATTTATAACCTTTTTTTTTTCAATTTCAAATAGATTTGCACTTTCCTAGTAGATTCTTAAGATGGATAAATGCAGAGGTATCAAACTTCAAGGTTTCTTTTATTCCTCATGCCAGTACATTAGCCAACTCAGGTTTATATCCATGTGATATGTAATAATTAGATCACAAAAAATAACTATTAAAAGACAGAAAGATAAATAAAAAAGTTTTTCTTTTTATTTCTTGCTTATCACATAATGAGAAGTTGCAACCAATATATAGCCGTAGTTAGCATCTATCGAGAAAGTCTCAATACAAGATTTAAGAAAACCGTATCACTGGCCAAGAGACTCGCTCTAGATTTACTTTTAAGCGCTCCTAATCTTGTATTTCAACATCGCGCATCATTGGCAAATTGCTTAGTCCCGTTCATTTTCGTTGACAACTATTTTGCAATTCTATAGTTGATTTTGGCAATGAATGAAAAGATAAATAAACTAGATAAACAATAGTTCACAATGGAATGATCAATCTCCTATGCATATACATTGAGGTTGAAATTATGCCTTCAAAAATCACATCAAGAAAACATAGAAAGTAATAATTAAAAAAAAAAACAGAAAAAAAAAAACAAAAAGTCAACGAGATCAAGTCAATAGTTAATACCCACAATCACAATGACATAATTTTCTTTTTTCTCCCAGAAAAGATAGAAAATAAAATCTATGAAATTGTAATCCCAAGGTAATCCACAGCTGATCTTCCCATGATGTTAGAAAACTCTTGAAAGCTTATTACCCCATCCCCATTAGTATCAGCTTCCCTCATCATCTCCGATAGCTCTCGATACGTTAGCGGGCTGCCCATCTTCGCCATCTGTCCCGCCAGCTCTGCGGCCGTGATGTACCCATTTCCGTCCTTGTCAAATGACCGAAACACCCCCATGAGCTGGTCCTGGTTGATCAAGATCTCCTCATTCATATCCGGCATAATGGCCTCCACCAACTCGTCAAACTCGATGGAACCGTTCCCGTTCGAGTCCATGTTGGCTAACAACGCGTGAATTTGGTCACCCGACGGCTTCACCCCTATGGAGCGTAGAAGGGCCGCCATTTCGAGGTGCGTGAGGCTCCCGTCCGAGTCCATGTCGAAGCGGGCAAAAATGTCTTTTAGCTGGTTGAGCTGTTCGGATTGAAGCGTAGCCATTGGCATTAGATTTTTCAAGAAAATGGAAAGAAAAAACGAAAATTAATTGGAAGAGAAAAAACAGGAACAAAAGAAATGGTATGTTGTTTGTTTGTTAGAGATGTGGGGTTGGGAGCTTTGTTGGTTTATATGCCACTTTCCTTTTTTTAAAATTACAATCAAATAAATATTTTACTAAAATACACTCATTTAATATATCTTTTAATGACAACTATCACGTTGTGGGGTAAGTTATACTTTGCCTCGGTGAGGTTTCTAATAATTTCTATCTGAAATTACATTTTTCCTCCTTGAGGTATTTTCAAGTATTGCACTTTGCCCCCAAAAATCTGGAGACAAAGTAAAAATTAGCTTCAACGGCTATAAGTTACTCTTTGCATTACTCTTTATAAAGCATCCGGTCTCTATTTTTTTTAATTTCTGAAAAAATAAATTGTATAGTTACATATATAAAATTTATTATTCTTAAAATATGATATATTTTTTTGATTTTCACAATTATTAGCTTTAAAATAAAGGGTAAAATGGTCCTTTTTCATGCATGTCAAACCTGTATTTTGATGTGGGGAAACAATGTAATTTTTGATACCTAAGGGGGTATTTTGAAATATTCAAAAACCTTATCGGGGGTAAAGTGTAATTTACCCTTATTTGTATGTTACAAAATTAGCTACTATATCAATCTTATTCTCTATTTTCCTTAAAAATGAGATAATGTGATTAATTTTAAACAAAACAAACAAGTGTGTATACTATTTTTTGACACATGCTAGTAGTGTGTATGTATAACATTATTCACAAGAAAATATCGACAGTCAGTTTTTGGTGGATTGTTGCTTTGTTGTGGCAACGATGGTTGATTTTAGACAAATCATAAGAGAAATGTGAATTGAGATTTATTTATTTTTTTAATTTAAAGATAATAATTAAAAAATTGCAATATTTGCTAATTAAAGTAACCCAACATTTATAAACAAACTCAGAATCAGTTTGGACTCAGAATCAACTCGGCTCGGTTTCATTCATTTACAAACGAGCCGAAATACATAACGAACCAAGAATGAACAAACTAGTACTCAGCTCGGCTCATTTGTAACCCTAAGTGTCATGACATAGGTAAAGGTGTGAAACCCATAATTTTAACCATGTTCAACCTTCCTTCTTCCTTTCCTACCCTGCCTGTGTCCACTAAAGGTGGGGAACTCATAATCTTAAAAAATTTAATTAATTTCTTATATCTAAGTGAATTTTTTTTTATATGCGATTTTAACGTCGCCAAGAAAATATTTTAGCCCCCTCGGTAAACCTCCTCCATTCTCAAATTTTCTCATATTCTTACTACCGAGTTCTCCATTTGTCTTTGAACCAACTATGATTTGAAAATAACTATATTTTTTCTTCTTGAATTTAATATAA